>CAUYQG010029294.1:0-16954 GCA_963574415.1 Tarsius wallacei
AGGGTGAGAGGGATGGGATTAATGGTGGTGGGTATCTATCTGAGGATGGGGAGACACCTCTTATCAACAAGGGTACCTGAACGAAATATTTTTGTATGCCTAACCCCTAACTGTACCCCACAATAACATAATAAAATAAAAAATAAAAAATAAAAATAAAAATAAAAAAAAAAAAGAAAGGAAATTAAAATACAATATACCAAAATTTGTTGGGTACGCTAAATCAGTGCTAAGAGAAAAATTTACAGCAACAAATGCATATAGTAGAAAAGAGAAAAATTTAAAAATAAATCTAAGCACCCACCTCAAGAAATTAGAAAAAAAGAAGAGTAAAATAAATCGAAAGCAAGCAGAAAAATAATAATAATATAGAGTAAAATCAATAAAATTTAAAACAGGATAAAATGGAAAAACTCAATAAAACAAAGTGCTAGTTTATTGAAAACATCATTAAAATTGATAAATCTCTAGCAAGACTGACAAATAGAAGGCACAAGTTATCAAAAAAGAATAAAACAAGGAATATCACTATGAATCCTGCAGACATAAAAAATATAAAGGAATACCGTAAACAACAATGCACAGATAAATTTGACAACTTTGGCGAAATTTTTTTAAAAACATAAACTACTATAACTTACTTAATAAGACACAGGTAATTTACACATCCCTATAATTGTTAAGGCTAATGAATACATGAATTTTAAACTCCCCAAAAAGAAATGTTTGGGCCTGATATAGTTTGAATGTTTGTTGTCCCCTTCAAATGTCATGTTGAAAAGTGATATTCAATGTTGGAGGTGGGGCCTAGTGGGAGATGCTTGGGTCATGGAGGTATGTTCCTTATGAATGGCTTGGTGCCTTTCTCATGGCAACAAGCAAATTTTTGCTCCATTAGTTCACACAAGAGTTGGCTGTTTAAAAGAGCCTGGCATCTCCTCTTGCTCTTGCTTCCAGTCTCACCATGTGACTCGCCTACTCCCTATCTGCCATCCATCATGATTGTAAGCCTCCTGAGGCCTCAATAGAAGCCCAGCAGATGTCAGCACCATGCAAAACTGTGAGCCAAATAAACCTCTTCTCTTTATAAATTACCTAGTCTCCGGTGTTCCTTTACAGCAATGCAAAACGAACTGATACAGAAAATTGATACCGAGGAATGGGGTGGTTATAAAGATACCTGACAGTGTGGAAGCAGCTTTGGAACTAGGTCATAGGCAGAGGCTAGAAGAGTCCAGAGGGTTCAGAAGAAGACAGGAAGGTGAGGGAAAGTTTGGAACCCATTAGAGACTTGCTAAGTGGTTGTGATCCAAATGCTAACAGAAATATGGACATTAAAGGCTAGGTTGACAAGGCCTCAGACAGAAATGAAGAACTTACTGAATACTGAAGCCAAGGGCACCTTTGTCACTCCTTAGCAAAGAACCTGACTGCATTGGGTCCAGGTCCCAGGACTTTGTGGAAGGAGTGGTAACTTAGGGTATCTGGTGGAAAAAATTTCTAAGCAGCAGAGCAGTCAAGAATTGGTGTGTCTGCTTCTAACAGCCTACACTCAGATACAGAAGCAAAGGGATGACTTCATGTTGGGAGTTAAAATTAAAAGAGAAGCAGAGTGTAAAAATTTGGAAAACTCACAACCTGGTCATGTAGAGAAGGAAAAAGCAATTTCAGGAAAGGAAACAAAACAACCTGAGGAGCAACCACTTGCTAGAGAGGTTAGCACGAAAAAGGCCTTGAAGGCATCTCAGAAAACTTTGAGACAGCTCTTCCCATTACAGGCACAGTGGCTTAGGAGGAAATATTGGTTTCAGCAACCAGGCCAGGTGCAACCCTGTGCCTCCTTGTGACATTTCTCCCCACATCCCAGCAGCTCTGGCTCTAGCCACAAATTAAAGGGCCTCGGCTACCATTCCAGAGGGCACAAGCTACAAGCCTTGGTGGCTTCCACATGGTATTAATCCTGCAGGCACACAGAATGCAAGAGTAAAGGAATTCTGGAAGCTGCCACCTAGATTTCAGAGGATGTATTAGAAAGCCTGGATGCCCAGGCAGAAGCCTACCACAGGGGAAAAGTTCCCCCAGACAGCCTCTACTAGGGCAGGGCCAAGGGAAAATGTGGGGTTGGAGCTCCCACACAAAGTCCCCACCAGGCTACTGACTAGTGGAGTAGTGGGAATGGGGCTGCCACCCTCCAGACACCAGAATGATAGAGCTACCAGCAGTATATATCCTCAGTTTGGAAAAGCCACAGGCATTTGACTCCAACCCATGAGAACAGCTAGGTGGGCTGTACCCAGCAAAGACACAGGATTGGGACTGCTCAAGGGCTTGGGAGCCCACTCCTTACACCAGTGTGGTAGGATGTGGGATACAGAGTCAAGGGAGATTATTTTGAAGCCTTAGGTTTGATGCTTGTCTTGCTGGGTTTCAGTTCTTTTGGCCAAGTTCTCCTTTTTGGAACAGGGCTATTTACTTAATGCTTGTACCACTACTGTATCTTGGAAGTAAATATTTTGTTTCTCATTTTACAGGCTCATAGGTGAAAGAAACTTACCTTGAGTTTCAGATGGTATTTTGAACTTTGGATCTTGAGTTGATGCTGGAGCAAGTTAAGACTTTGGGGTACTATTGGGAAGGCATGATAATATTTTGCAATGTGAGAAAAGCATGAGATTTAGGGGGCCAAGGACAGAATGACATAGTTTGGATGTTTGCTGCCCCCTCCAAATCTTATGTTGAAATATGATACCCCATGTTGGAAGGCACTTGGGTTGTAATAATGGACCCTTCATGAATGGTTTGATGCCACTCTTCAGATGATGAGTGAGTTCTCACTCCATTTATGTAAGAGTTGCTTGTTTAAAGGAGCCTGGTACCTCCTTTTCTTGATCTTTCTTCCACTCTTGCCATGTGACAAACCTGCTCCCTCTTTACTATCCACCATGACTGTAAGCTTTCTTAAGCCTCACTGGAAGTTCCACAAATACTGGCACCATGCAAAATCATGAGCCAAAATAAACCTATTTTCCTTATAAATTACTCAGCCTCAGGTAATCCCTTATAGCAATGCAAAACAGATTGATACAAGACCTAAATAGTTTTACTGGAAATTTGAAGAAGAACACCAGTTATACACAATCTTTTCAAGTACATAAGCATAGAGATAAAAGAAAAAAAAGAAAAAAAGAAAACTCTTTTTATTTGCAGAAGACATGATTGCCATTGTAGAAAATCCCCAACGGGCTCGGTGGCTCAGCCTGTAATCCCGTGCCTTGGGAGGCTGAGGTGAGTGGATTGTCTGAGCCCGCAGGTTTGAGACCCACCTGGACAACTTGGTGAGACCTCATCTCTACAATAAATAAAAAAATTAGCCAGGTGTGGTAGCACACGCCTGTAATTCCAGCTACTTGGAAGGCTGAGGTGGAAGGATTGCCGGAGGCCAGCAGGTCGAGGCTGTGGTGGCCAGGAGCAACCACTGCACTCCAGTCTGGGCAACAGAGTGAGGCTCCAACTCAAAAAAAAAAAAAAGAAGAAAATCCCCAAATTTTATTCATACATATGCAAATGGACTTCTAAAAGTTTATGGAAAAAATTAAAAGATAAAATTTTTTAAAATCTGAACATTATTTCTCAACGTTAAGTTTATCAAGGTAAAGACATGTTTGTAAGTGATGATAGCAGCCATTTAGTCTATCTCTAGAGAAATGAAAAGCCTGGGAATTTAACCATGTCAATGCAGTCTTTTTTACATAATTTACTGAGGAAAAATGGATGCTCTTTACAGATTTTTTAATTTTAGGAAACAAAAAGAAGTCAGAAAGAACCAAGTAAGAAATCTAAGATTGATGCCTAATAATTTCCCATTGAAACTCTTGCAAAGTAGCCCTTTTATGGTAATATAAATGAGTAGTAGCATTGCTACAATGCAAAAGAGCTCTCTGGTGAAGATTTTTCTGGGCATTCTTCTGCTAAAGCTTTGACTAACTTTCTCAAAATACTCTTTTTTTTTTTTTTTTTTTGAGTTGGAGTCTCACTCTGTCGCCCAGACTGGAGTGCAGTGGCCACTCCCGGCCACCACAGCCTCGACCTGCTGGGCTCCGACGATCCTTCCGCCTCAGCCTTCCAAGTAGCTGGAACTACAGTCGCGCGCTACCACGCCAGGCTAATTTTTTGATTTATTGTAGAGATGATGTCTCGCTTGCCCAGGCGGGTCTCAAACCTGTGGGCTCAGGCAATCCACTCACCTCAGTCTCCCAAGGCATGGGATTACAGGCTGAGCCACCAAGCCCGGCTCAAAATACTCTTATGTTAAGCAGATGTTACGGGTTTTTGGCTCTCCAGAAAGTCAACAAGCAAAATGCCTTAGAGCATTTTTAAAAACGTTTCCATGACCTTAGCTCTTGACCAATCTCTTTTTGCTTTGGCAGGACCACTTCCATCTCTTAGTAGCCATTGCTTTGATTGTGCTTTCTCTTCAGGATTATACTGGTATAATCGTGTTTCACCTCCTGCTACAATTCTTTGAAAAAATTCTTTAGAATCTTGATCCCTCTTGTTTAAATTTTCCATTGAAAGTTTTGCTATTGGTCTGCAACTAATCTGGGAGCAATGGTTTTGGCACCCATTGATTGGAAAGTTTGCTCAACTTTAATTTTTGGTCTAGGCTGTATAAGCTGAACCAACTTAAATGTCAATGGTGTTGGCTATTGTTTGTACTGTTATTTGTTAGTCCTCTTCAATTAGGGCACAAACAAGATTAATTTGATTCTAGAAAACTGATATGGATGGTCTGACTCTGGTGGGCTTCCTCTTTAACACTGTCTTGTCCCACATTATAATGAATTATCCACCTATAAACTGTAGATTTCTTTGGGACTTCGTCCCCATAAAACTTTAGTAAGGCACCAATAATTTCATCATTCTTCTATCCATGTTTCACCATAAATTCAATGTTTGTTCTTGCTTCAATTTTAGCAGAAGTCTTGTTACTCTGACAGGGGCTATTATCAAACTGATGTCTTTTTTTTTTTTTTTTTTTTTAGTTGGAGTAGAACTCTGTCACCCACACTGGAGTGCAGTGGCCGCTCCCAGCCACCACAGCCTCGACCTGCTGGGCTCTGGCGATCCTTCCGCCTCAGCCTTCCAAGTAGCTGGAACTACAGGCCCACGCTACCACACCCGACTAATTTTTTTTATTTATTGTAGAGATGAGGTCTCGCCAATTTACCCAGGCGGGTCTCGAACCCACGGGCTCAGGCAATCCACTCACCTCAGCCTCCCAAGGCACAGGATTATAGGCTGAGCCACCGAGCCTGGCTCAAACTGATGTCTTAATACTTAATATTTAAACATTATTTAGCCATAAAAACAGATAATTGATATAAGCAAGAATCAGAACAAATCTTCAGAGTCATGTGAAAAAAATGTCAATCCCCAAAACTTAGAACAATACAAATGTATGAATCCACTTATACAGCATTCTTCAAATAAAATATTATAGGGATGAACAGATTAGCGGTTGTCGGGGGTTAAGGTGGAAGGAGGAGAGAAGTGGGTATGACTATGAAAGGACAAATTCTTGTGGTGATGAAAATGTTCTATATTATGTCTATATCAATAGAAACACCTGATTGTAATATTGTGCTATAGTTTCACAAGATGTTACCACTAGAAAAACTGGGCATACAGGATCTTTTCGTATTATTTCTTACATCTGCATGTGACTCTACTATTACCTCAAAATAAAAATTCCAGTTAAAAAAATTTTTTTCCAAATCAACTGGAAAATGTTTAGGTTTCCTATTCACTTTCCATCCCAGAGGACTAGTCTAAAAATACAGTATATAACACTGTTTACTACAATAGTGATCACTTATGCCCAGGAGTTTACTTAACTTTTCCAGGTCTCACTTCCTTATAAGAGGCATTTGATTATGTTGCGACAAGTGTTATATGAGAAAAATTTTGATGGGGTTAGTGGGAGAATATATTATCTATCAAGACGAGACCTAGTCATTGCCAGATATCCATTATCATTCATTTAAAATACATAAACATATAAATAGTTCACTAAGTGGGATAAACTAATCTATGTTGTGGGATTTTTTTGGTTTTGTTTTGAATTGAGGTCTCACTCTGTCACCCAGAGGCTCACTGTAGCCTCAACCTCCTAAATTCAGGCAATCTTTCCACTTACCTCACCCTCCCCAGTAGATGGGATTAAAGGTACATGCCACCATGCCCAGTTATTTTTTTTTTATTTTTAACTTTTTGTAGTGATAAGGTCTCATGTTACCCAGGTCAGCCTTGAACTCCTAGGCTCAAGCAGTTCTCCTGCTTTGGTCTCCCAAATTGCTAGAATTACCAGTGTGAGCCACTGTGCTTGACCCTAATCTATATTATTGGTAGAAAAATAGAAAATTAATGATTTAATTAATGAAAACATCCATTTCCTCAGAACAGATCCGGCTATCAAGTTATTCATTAGGGCAAGTTAGGTGAGTTAAAACAAAGTGAGTAAATTTAAGGAGTAAGAGACCTGCTTCCTAGCACTCCTATTAAAGCCAAAGAAGAACCCCTAGGACTTAAAAACTCAGAGATAACTCATTATTTTAAATAATTCTATGAATTTAAAAACTTAGCTAAAATATGTTCACTTTTATAAAGTCAGAAGTTTTGAAATTAATTGAATAAGCAATATCTACTGAGTAAGTATAGTCTCCTTAAGCAAAATAAAGTTTCTAATTTTGTTTATGGCATTTTATTTGAATGTATCTTTTTGGGAGTTTTATATTAAAGCTTTATTTATAGTATAAAACATGAATTCTGAACCTAACACATTAATCTCCTATCTTAGCTATTTATTCACCCAAATCTGATCTCTTTCATGCTCCACCTATTACTAGCACAGAAGCTTAGTGCATGAAGCTGCACAGACATGATAGTCATAACAAATTCTTTGGCATTTTGATAGTATCTTTTAATGGCATAAGCAGAACACATTAAAAAAAAAAAACACTTGTTCAACCAGCTACCTCTTTGAGATGATAGAGCCTGTTCCACTTGAACACTTTGATAAATTTCAAAATGCAAAGGTATAAAATAGCTGAGTTTGAGGGTAGTGACAGAGACAGCTAAACTGTCCTTCATGGTGGCATAGAGAACTGAGGAACAATTAATGAAGAGGAGGATGGGGGAAGAGGTGTGAAGATTGACCAAAAAAAGGTGAGATACAGAAAGAGAAAAGAGAAGATCCAGCTAGCAAACTATATAAGGTGAAATTAATAGTTAAAAAAAAAAAAACACCGATCATGAGGTCACCAAAAGCAGTTAAGAATAAAATTTTAATATTCAATTTGAGTTTTTGCATTTCTGTAATATTTCTTTCTTCTGTCTCTGCAACCATCAGTATAACTTACTACGTTTGTAAACAGATTTCTATTGTTGAAGGAGAAAAGATGGATCTGAGATAAAGAATAAGAATGTTCATCACCACTTGGACTGACTTACAGGAATTATTAAAGCAAGTTATTTGGGCTGGAACAAAAATACCACTAATTAATAGCATAAAACATATAAAAATATAAAATGCAATGGTATAAGTAATACATATTCAAATTCAGAATAATCTACTACTGTAAGGGTGGTGTACAAAGGAAGTTATCTCTAATCACTCATGTGTTAAGAGACAAAACTATTAAAAATAACTGCAGCTTCAATAAAATGCTAAGGGACACAAATTACAAAAAGATGTAAACTTTGACATAAAAATCATAAAATGTGGTGGGGGAAATAAAAGTGTAGAGTTTTTGTATTTGTTTAAATTTATGTTGGTGTCAGCTCAGAATAGCCTATTATAAGTGAGTTCATTTAAGTGAGTTTATTTAAGTCTCATAGTAATACTATTGTAGTTGCACAAAACATAAAAAGAAAAATAATTCAAAGCATACCACCAATGAAAGTCATCAAACTACAAAGAGAGGAAGAAAGAAACAAAACAACCAGAAAACAAATTATGGAAAGGCAGTAGCAAGTCCTTACCTATCAAAAATGACCTTGAATGTAGAAGGATTAAAAAAGACTCCACTATAAGCTGTCTATAAGAGAGTCACTTTACCTATAAGACCATACACAGACTGAAAGTAAAGGAATGACAAAAGATATCCCATGCAAATAGAAGTCAAAAGAAAGCAAAGGTAGCTATACTTATATGAGACAAAAAAAGACTTTAAGTCAAAATCTGTAAGGAGAGACAAAGAAGTCATTTTAAAAAAAGGTCATAGTGATAAAGAAGGCAATTCATGAAGAGGTTACAACAAATATATAAGGCAGTTATTAAGCAATCTGAAGGGAGAAAATAGATTGCAATACCACAGTAGTAGGGGATTTCAACAACTCACTTTCAACAATGGACAGAAAACCAATAAAGAAACATTGGGCTGGAATTACACTGTAGACCAGTGGTCATCCCCAACCTTTTTAGCAGCAGGGACCAGTTTTGTGGAAGACAATTTTTCCCACAGGCAGTGGGAGTGGGGATAATCAGGCATTAGATTCTCATAGGAGTGCACAACGTAGATCTCTCACATGTGCAGTTCACAATAAGGTTCACACTCTTATGAGAATCTAATGCTGCCGCTGATCTGACAGCTCCGCTCACCCGCTGATCACCTCCTGCTGTGCGGCCCAGTTCCTAACATGCCATGACCTGGTAGCGGTCTGCCACCCGGGGGTTGGGGACCCCTGCTTTAGACAAAATAGACCTAACAGACATATATACAGAACATTTCATCTAACAATAACACTTCTCAAGTGTCCACAGAACATTCTCCAAAAGAGATATGTTAGACAACAAAACAAGTTTTAACAATTCTAAGCGGACTGAAATCATGTCAACTATCTTTTCTGATCAAAATAAAATTAAAGTAGGAATCATTAGAAAGATAAATCTTTAAAAATTCACAAATGTGAGGAAATTAAACTACATGCTTCTGAACAACCAGTTTGTGAAAAATAAAAATAAAAAGGAAATTTAAGAAAAACCTTGAGAAGAACAAAAATAGAAATACAACATATCAAACTTATCAAATGCTGCAAAATCAGTTTTAAGAGGGAAATTTATAGCAATAAATTACTATATTAAGAAGAAGAATCTAAAATAAATAATCTAATGTTAAGCCTCAAGGAAACAGAAAAAGAACAAACTAAGCCCAAAGTTAGGAGAAGGAAGGAATAACAAAGAGCCAAAATAAATAAAATAAAGATTATAAAAAGTTAAAAATAAACATAACAAAGAGTTGATTTTTGAAAAGATAAACAAAATAGGAAAATTCTTCGCTAGACTAAAAAAAGGAAGACTCAAAATCAGAAATGAGAAAGTAGATATTACACTTGATATCATAGAAATACAAAGAATCATAAGAAACTACTGTAAGGCTGGGCGTGGTGGCTCATGCCTGTAATCCCAGCACTCTGGGAGGCAGAGGTGAGGATTGCCTGAGCCCCTGGATTCAAGACCAGCCTGGGCAATTTGGCGAGACCTTGTCTCTACAATATAAAAAAAAAAATAGCCAGCCATGGTGGCACGTGCCTGTAGTTCCAGCTACTTGGAAGGCTGAGGCAGAAAGATCACCTGAATCCATCTGGTTGAGACTGCAGTGACCATGAGCATGTCACTGCAGTCCAGCCTGGGTTACAGTGAGACTCTGACTCAAAAAAAAAAAAAAAAAAAAAAGACAAAGAAAACTGTGAACAGGTATACACCAACTAATTGGAAAACCTAAAAGAAATAAATAAATTTCTAGAAATATAAAACCTATCACTGAGTCAAGAATAAATAGGAAAATCTGAGTAAACCAATAACAAGGAGTATGAATCAGTGATAAAAGTCTACCATCAAAGAAAAGCCCCAAACTTGATGGCATCACCACTGCTGAATTCTGACAAACATTTAAAGAACTAATACCAATTTTTCTCAAACTTCCAAAAAACTTAATTGGAGGAAGTACTTCCCAACTCATTTTATGAAGCCAGCATTACTCTGACACCAAAGCTAAACAAGGACACTATAAGGAAAGAAAATTACAGATTAATATGCCTGATTAACATAACGGCAAAAATTCTCATAAAATACTAGCAAACAAAATTTAATACCACATTAAAGGACTCATTCACTATGTTCAAGTGGGATTTGTTCCTGGAATACAAGAATGGTTCAATATACACAAATCAATAAATGACATACAGCACATTAAAAAAATGAAAGATAAAACCCATATGATTATCTCAATAAATGCGGCAAAAGCATTTTAAAAAATTCAACACCCTTTCATGATTAAAATTATCAACAGGTTAAATATAGAGTACTGAATTTCAATAAAATAAAAGCCATATATGACAAGTCTACAGCTAATATCATACTCAATGGTGAAAGCTCTTCCTCTAAGATCAGAGACAAGACAAGGATACCCCACTCTCACAGCTTATTTTCAACATAGTCCTGGAAGTCTTAGAGTAATTAGTCAAGAGAAAGAAATAACAGTCGTCTTAATGGGAAAAGAAGAAGTAAAATTGCCTGTTTGTTGACAAAATCTCTATATAGAAAACCCTAAGGATTTCACCAAAAACTTTTAGAATTGATTTAAAAATTTGGGACACAAAATTAACACACAGAAGTTAGTTGAGTTTCTATACAAACAATAAACTATCTGAAATAAAAATTAAGAAAATATTGTGATTCACAACAGCAAGAAAAGTAAAATTAGCTGGGTTCGGTGGCTCAGCCTGTAATCCCAGCGTTTTGGGAGGCCAAGGTGAGTGGATTTCCTGAGTCAGTGGGTTTGAGACCCACTTGGGCAACTTGGCGAGACCTCATCTCTACAATAAATAAAAAATTAGCCGGGGGTGGTAGCACGCGCCTATAGTTCCAGCTACTTGGAAGGCTGAGGCGGAAGGATCACCAGAGCCCAGCAGGTCGAGGCTGAGGTGGCCGGGAGTGGCCACTGCACTCCAGTCTGGGTGACCAACTCAAAAAAAAAAAAGGTGTTAGAAATTCCAGACTAAACAACACTCGTCCCACTTATAGTTGTGAGAGGTCCTTGGACAGCCACTGCTTCAATTTTAACTCTGCCTCCTTTGGGCAAAGCAGCAACCTGATAAGCAGCTCTAGCAGAAAAACTACTCTTGAAATACTGTTTGTAGATTTCATTGACAATATTGAAGTCATTTATGTCAGCCAGCAAAACAGTTGTTTTTGCCACATTAGTGAAGTCACAGCCTGCAGCTTTCAGAATTTTACCCATGTTTTTAAGAGCTTGGTTAGCTTCCGTTACCCCTCCTGACACAAGCTGCCCACTTGAAGGGTCCATGCCAATCTGTCCTGAAATGTAGAAGGTTCTGTCGGCTAACACAGCTTGACTGTTGGACCAATGGCCCCTGGGGCTTTCGCAGCGCTGATCACCTTTCTGATCAAGGACAACATGGCTAACCCTACTCTCTTGCTGCACCTCTGGGAGAGGAAGCCCCTGCACTAGTCCTGCTCTTCTCTCACCCAACTCGAGGCTGATTATTACTGTCAGTCCTACCACGAAGACCTCTATGCTCCCACAGTGCTCCAGGGCCACAGGGAAATTAGACAAAAACCTCCTTCCTCTACCAGTAGGGTGAGTGCCTGACAGCTGCTACTCAGACCTAGCCTGTGGCTTCTGCTGCTACTGCCAAACTCATGGGCCCAGGTTCAGTTATGGCCCAGCCAGGGAGTGGAGGCTTCTCCTCCCCTTCTGTCCTCACAGCCACATACAGCAGGTTCTTCCTAGGAAAACGGCCTGCAGGAAACAGGAAGTCTTGCTCCCTGCAGTTTGGGATGTAGGGTCTTTGCTCTAAAGTACAGGGTTGAGGTGGCTGTCCACCTGTGTCATCTCAGACCCTCCTTTAAGGGGGATCCTACAACTCCACCATCCTCCTTTCCTTATTTCTGGGAGTTTCCAGACCTATGGCATCCTTTTATTAGTCTTCAGCGCAAATTCCCTGTTCTTTTGGCTGCAGCCTATTTTTTAATCTTTTCTTAATAAAGTATAATTGACATGTAATAACTTGCCCATATTTAAAGAATAATTAGCCAGGCACAGTGGCTCACGCCTGTACTCCCAGCACTTTGGGAGTAGAGGCAAGAGGATTGCCTGAGCTCAGGAATTCGAGACCAGCCTAGGCAACTTGGCAACCTTGCCTCCACAATAAATAAAAAAAATTAGCCAGGCATGGTGGCATGCTCCTATAGTTCCAGCTACCTGGAAGGATGAGGCAGAAGGATCGCCTGAGCCCAGCAGGTTAAGTCTGCAGTAATTGTGATCATGCCAATTCACTCCAGCCTTGGCAACAGAGTGAGAATTTGACTCAAAAACTTAGAAAAAAAATTAAAAATACAAAACTAAAGTACAACAACAACAAAAGTGGCTTGGGGGGAGATCCAGTAAAAGAGAGTGAGGAGCAGGAGTCATGCTCCTTTTGGTCAAAGACTGCTGATCTCTCAATGTGGTGTAAGCAGATGCATTGTCTTGCTGGAAGAACTGGTCACTGTTTGCCACAACTTGGGAGGGTTCCTCCACAATTCGTGATACAACTGTCTCAAAACTTCCCAATAAAAACTTTGGTGGACGGTTTGATCAGGAGGAAAAAATTCTGAGTATACTACAAGGGACTCACCCTCTCCCACAAAAAGAAATTCTGGGTTTTAGAGTGCCCACTTGTACACATAAGACAAGGAGGTCTCAGGGGAATGATGCAACAGTTAAAAAAGAAGGAATGTGCATCACCTATACTGTGGAGAAAAGGACTAAAGGGGAGAGGATGTGGAGTTGAGGCCCTGAGCTCATTCCTGGGACGGAAACCTGAAAAAAGCTTCCCATCCTGGTTTAAGGTTGTCATGAAAATGCTCCGCTCTTGGACAGCACATGAAAATAAGCACTGTCCTTCACTTCCATTCACTGAGATTTATTTGAACCATCTCTTTTAAAACCTGGAGAAGGAGCTGATTACTTAGTACTGAATGAAAGCACTCAGGGTCGGGGAGACTATTCTAGAGCACACGGGATATTCTTACACACTGAAGCAGCTGTTTGTTTGGGTTTTTTTGAGTTGGAGTCTCACTCTGTCACCCAGAGTGGAGTGCAGTGGCCGCTCCTGGCCACCGCAGCCTCGACCTGCTGGGCTCTGATGATCCTTCCGCCTCAGCCTTCCAAGTAGCTGGAACTATAGGCGCACACTACCACACCCGGCTAATTTTTTGATTTATGGTAGAGATGAGATCTCACCAAGTTGCCCAGCCGGGTCTCAAACCCACGAACTTAGGCAATCCACTCACCTCAGCCTCCCAAGGTGCGAGATTACAGGCTGAGCCACTGAGCCCGGCTTGAAGCAGCTGTTTGTATCTAGTTAAAGCACAAACATCCCTTGAGCTACATCATAAACCATGGGAGGGGAGGTGTCAGAGTGTGCAGCCTGGTTTGGGGCTGCAGGAGAGGGAGGTCTGAGGCCCAGCAGAAGCAGGAGATTCCAAGGTGTCACTATTGGCCAGGATGTTTATGGACACCCCAGTGATGGTAAAGGTAAGTTGAAAAACTGGAGAGCAGTGGAAAGGCAAGATTCTGTGTCTGAGTGGGGAAAGTGTGTCCAGTCCATTCAGGCATCCTAATCCACCTTCCTCCTCCCTCACTCACTCCCAAGGAAGTTTTCTGGGACTGTGGTATCTCTGCTGTCTTCTCTCCATCACTAGTAGTGCAGTAGAGAAATTGTCTGCTGACTAATAAGTTCTCTAATGGCACTGAATTGTCTCAGCACCCTTTGAGATTCTGCTTGAAAATGGTAATGTTTTGATTTTGTTTGCCTTCTTCCTACCATCCAGTGAGATCCCAATCATAAACTGAAATGGAATTGATCCCATCATGTTAAAACAAGATTACGGTAGGCACACATTGTCACAAAAACTTTGGGCTCCTGAACAAAGCAATATACTCTTCAGAGTTCTAGAAATGTGAATCTCTCATGACTTCTACCCTTACACCATCTTGCACTGTGGAAGAACAGGCCTGGAAGAACACCTTAGTCCCCTAGTCCTCAAAGCTGTTTGCTTGTTAGAAAGTTCTGAAGGGTTTAGAAAAATATAGTAGCAAGATCTTCCCATGAGATCAGCTACATTCAGCAGTCTTTCCTTTCACAAATGTCCCTCAGATGAAGGGAATGAGGTGTTCTGTGCCCCTGCGAGTCTGTCTGGGGCTGTGGACTCAGGGCAGCGAGCTCTACATCTTTAGAGCATTTAGCTGGCAGGCTCATGTGTCTGAAGAGCCAGATGCAGGCAGGCTTGAGAGGCCCTGGCATGATAGTCTGAGATTTCTGTGCCCCTCAAGACATAAGCCCAGCATTTAAGAACTGCTTTCACTCTCCTGGGTTCTCTCTCCTCTCTGGCCTCTGCTCACAGGGTCCCCCCTAGATGCTCTCTCTCTGTTCAGTCACATGTCAGTGTCCCCAGACCAAGGCCTCATCCCTTCTCAGCTCCTATGTGCTCCCGGGAGAACGCTTCCACCTACAAGCCTCATTGCACATTGTGCTGAGAACATGCCTCACCACCATTTCCATGTCTAATGATACAGCCTGGCCAGCAAAAGAATCCCCTGTGACTGTCAGTGCTGTGAATTGACGAAAGTGCTGCCTGTGGCAGGCAGTAGGAGCTGTAGGAGCCCTGCCTGAGACTCCTAAGTATCTTCAACTGCTGCTTTCAGAGTCAAACGGAAGAACATGCCATGCAGGGATTCTCAGGGTTCTGGGAAGAATGTCTGTATAATGCCCCAGAGCCAGCCCTTGTGTTGTTAATAACTTCCAGTCCCACCAAGTCAACTGGGCCAGGTTATCTGATCAGGGGAGTAGACACAGGCTTCGCCCTTGAGAAATAAAAGGACAAGAGACCTCACCAAGCTGGAAGACTGGGAAGGGGAGGAAGTCTCAGGAACCCCTGAGCATCAAAACCTGATCATCAGGCTACAGCAGAGCTGCCCACAAATGTGGTCTAGGATGGGCCTGAGATGAGTACCTTGGGAGGGCCCTTTGTTTCAAGCGCTAAGCTGCTGGCTGCCTTTGGTAGGGTTGGAGAAGGACCCCATGAACCAGACTGGCTCCTAAATGTGGAGCCTCCTGGGGACGTGCTCCTACAGAAGAGAAAATGTGATATGGTTACAAAGGCAGTCACAAGGCTCTCCCAAAAAAAGGGAGGAGTGGAAGGAAAGACATGGTCTAGACTGAAATTAATTCAGAAAAAGAAAAAAAAATCTATGAGCGTTTTTAAACTCCAGGAGTAATGGAGCAATATGTCCTGGACAGGAGGTTGGTATGTAAGAGATCTTGATAACTGATCAGGACACATTTAGTTTCAGTCTGTTGCTCCAACATCCCACCCACATCCCAGTCAGGAAATGGGGGATCACTCAGAGTCAGCCAGGGGTATAACTGGGGACTGTTTTCAAGGGTATGGCTGGGGACTGTTTTCAGGGGTATGGCTGGGGACTGTTTTCTCTTGATACAAATAAACCTTTATTGCTCTTTTTATGAAATGGGGAAATATACCGTTCTGGGAAAGGATACTTGTATTTTAAAAATATAAACAATTATATGGTAAAAATAAAAAAGGATAGCTCTAGAACACCATGAGGTGGGAGGGCTAATAAAGCTTAGTCAAGAAGTAAGCAATTGATGAAATGCTTCTGAAGCAACTAGGGTCTGCCCCATTCTGAGGCACAACTCACCCCATGGGGAAAAAAAATGAGCATTCAAGGTCCAAGAAGACTGCTGTGAGATCTCTCCAGTGAGACCAAAGTGTCACCAAGGCTAGAAATGTCTAAATGTTAAGACCATGCTCAGGATTCGAAAGGAAGAGAAATAAGTAATTATGTGGGAGCTTGGCAAACAGAGAACTGGAGATCATCTGTCAAGGAAGGGAATATAGAGGCATCCAAAAAGAAAGGCAGAATCCCTAAAGAAACTATGCCAAAAAAATTAGCTAATAAGTCATTTCAACAAAAGTTGCTCAATACAAAATCAACATACAAAATCAGACAGGCATGGTGGCTCACACCTGTAATTCAAACACTGTGGGGAGCTGATGCAGGAGAATTGCTTGAGCACAGGAATTCAGGACCAGCCAGGGCAACATAGAAAAACCTCATCTCTAAAAAAAAAAAATCAAAAAATTAGCTGGGTTTGGTGGCTCATGCCTTTAATCTCAGCTTTATGGGAAGTTGAGACAGAAAAATACCTGAGCCCAGGAGGTCAAGACTGTAGTGAGCCGTAATCATGCCACTGCACTTCAGGCTGGGCAACAGAGTGAGACTCTGACTCAAAATTAAAAAGAAAAATTCAGTTGCATTTTTATACACTAGCAATAAACAATTTTTTAAAAATGAAGAAAACAATGTCATTTACAATAGCATCAAAAAGAATAAAATACTAGGAATAAATTTAACCAGGAAAGTTTTACATTTGTTTGTAAACAATGCAAAACAATGCTAAATGTAAATAAGATACAAAAAAAGGAAAGACATCCATAGTTTATTGATTAGAAGATAATATTTGTCAAGATCCCAATGCTACACAAAATGTCCAACAATTCAATGCAACAGCTATTAAAATCCCAAAAGCCTATTTTGCAAAATCAGCATGTTGTACCCGAATACTGAATCTGAGAGACCACCAAAGAGCCAGCTCCGATGCAAATCACACGAGGGTCTTTATTCAGGCTCGAGTCTGGGCTCACGTCTGTAACCGGCGCAGCGGCACAGGAACGAGAGCCCCGACCCAGTACAGCAAGCAGTTTATATACACAGTTACAAGGGACGGGAAAGAGCCTTAAACTTGTTTGCACATGATTGGGCAATTTCTCCTGATAGGTACAGGGGCGCTTGGGATTGCTTGG
>CAUYQG010029295.1:0-14973 GCA_963574415.1 Tarsius wallacei
TTTTGTAAACATTATTTATTTATTTATTTATTTATTTTTGAGTTGGAGTCTCAGTCACCCAAACTGGAGTGCAGTGGCCGCTCCCAGCCACCGCAGCCTTGACCTGCTGGGCTCCGGCGATCCTTCCGCCTCAGCCTTCCAAGTAGCTGGAACTACAGGCGTGCGCTACCACGCCCGGCTAATTTTTTTGATTTATTGTAGAGATGAGGTCTCGCCAAGTTGCCCAGGCGGGTCTCAGAACCTACGGGCTCAGACAATTCACTCACCTCAGCCTCCCAAGGCGCGGGATTACAGGCTGAGCCACCGAGCCCGGCCTGTAAACATAATTTAAATGACTTTTAATTACATCAGGTAAAGTATCTAATTTACTTAACTATCCCAATTATCTTGGATATTTTTCATTATTATAAATTGCAATACAAAGACAGTCTATGCATAGATCTTTCTCTTTAATATCTAGGATTATTTGACTAGGGAAGACTCTAAGAAATGGAATTACCAGGTGGAAGGAATTAGAATTTTTTAGGACCCGTCATATCCAGTATGAAATCTTCTCCAAAGGAGATACTGCCTCTCTACCGCCAGCCTCACTGACTGTGGCATTTTTACTGCCATTCTTGTCGCTATAAGATTTCCATTTCTCGTGTGCATTGAGTAAGGGTTTAGATGAAAAAATAGATTTTTTCTTAAGTTTATTTGAATGATAATTTTCCCTAATCATCTTTCTTTGAAGCAGCTCTCCACTGCAAGTATTTATCATTAAAAAAAAAAAAAAAAAGGCCTGACTCGGTGGCTCAACCTGTAATCCCAGCACTTTGGGAGGCTGAGGCGAGTGGATTGCCTGAGCCCATGGGTTCGAGACCCACCTGGGCAACTTGGTGAGACCTTGTCTCTAAACGACATCAAAAATTAGCCGGGCGTGATAGCATGCGCTTGTAGTTCGGAAGGCTGAGGCAGAAGGATCGCCGGAGCCCAGAGGGTTGAGGCTGCGGTGACCAGAAGCGTGCTACTGCCCTCCAATCTGGGTGACAGAGTGGGACTCCAATGCAAAAAAAAACAAACCAAACAACAACAACAACAAAAAAAAGAAAGGCCGAGTTTGGTGGCTCACCCTGTAATCCCAGCACTTTGGGAGGCCAAGGCAAGTGGATTACCTGAGTCCGCAGGTTTGAGACTAGCCTGGGCACCTTGGCGAGACCTTGTCTCTGTAATAAATAAAAAAATTAGCCAGGCTTGATGGCATGTGCCTGTGCTTCCAGCTACTTGGAAGGCTGAGACAGAAGGATCGCATGAGCCCAGCAGATCAAGGCTACAGTTGCCACATCTGGAGTGCAGTAGCAGAATGAGATTCTATGAAATTTAGACATGTATTTGACAGTTGTCTTTATGTTTCTCCTGCTGCGTCACATATACCTGTGCTCCTAGACAAGCGAGTAAGGCATGTTAAGAAATGTTTAGGGACATTTTAGCAAACTCAGGCACACCCACAAATGATCTAGCAGGGGCATCTTCTCAGAGACTGAGTAACAGCATGGGATAGGTCAGAATACACAGAGTGCCTGGAGACTGCCACAGCCTGATTGTTCCTTCCTGTCCTAAGCAAGTGAGGGCATTGGTCATAAAAATATGGGACTTTAAGAAAGCACCTGCCCATCTTTGTAACAATCCTCTGAGGTGGATATGATCATCTCCCACTTTACAGATGTGGCAACTGAGACTGAGGGTCCCCTGATGTCCAAGGCCACCCAACTAGTGAGTTGCAGAGCTTGGACCTAAACTGTCCATCTCACCTCCAAGTGATGTTCCTTCTTCTTTGTGCTGTTGTGTCCTTTCTGTGGATCACTTGTATCCACTTGAAAATGTGCCAGGTCTTTACGAAAAAGGCAGTTATGGAGCAGCAGGTGTAGTGTGACCATTTTTGTGTAAAAAGTATGTTCAGATTCCTGTACAGCTGGAAAGCTGTTTACCTGAACATTGAAGGTGATTGTTTCTGGTTGATGGAATTTTTACTGCCTTATAATTCTGTGTATTAATTGAATTATTTTAAATTAATTAATTATTATTTTATTTTTAAAATGCATCATTTTTTAAAAATTAAAAATAAAAACTCGGATCCCAGTGAACAGCCTTTCACAGATGTTTCTGGAGGATGGGTTAGCCAGTGTCAAGGAGGGTTTTTTTCTGTGCTTGCAGCTGAGCTATGAGACCCACAGTGAAGCAGGTTGTTGGTGTGCTAGGTGATTGACCCTCACTGCTTTGAGGGGAACCAATACCTACGGTATCCTCTCCACCCACACTGTACCTGTTAATGTATGCCCCCGTGGGAGCTGTGTGCTCAGTGGTCCTGATGCCTTTGAGTCCATCCTCCTTTCTGTGTGGACTTCAGTCCCTCTGAGCAGAGAGTGAAGGCCTAGAAGTCGCCTTGACCAGCCTTCCATATTTTTCCTAGTCTAGTTTATGATCAGCAGCCAGGAAACCAGGCCTGTGACCTCCTTTGGGGTTTGGATCAGTGACATGGGTCGTGTTTCCCTCCATCTTTGTTGGTAGAAAGCTCATCCTCCTGTCTCCTCTAAAGCAATTTCAAGTCCCAGAGCTAAAATCTGAGCCCTACACCCAAATGTCAGTGGTTTCTTCTAGTCAGACCTTCATTCCTGGCTATTTGTTGGAAGAAATTGCCTAAGAATAGCATTTTCTGGTAATTCAAACCAGAGGCTTCCCAGGCCACTGTGTGTGTCCCCATCCCACTCGCCACTCTGTAGCCATGGAGGTGATGGTGGAAACCACAGCCCTGCGCAGACACTGGGTCGTGCCCAACTTGCCCTCTGTTTGACTGCCGCGATGTCTGTTCTCTTTGTCGGACCTGCCCTGTCGGCTCTGCCACTGGGTCTGTGGTTTGTCTTGGTTTTGTGCTAATGAGGGTAGCTTCAGGGAAGTGACTTGCTCAGAGGTACTCTGCAAACCACAGCCAAGGCCTTCCTGGAATAAGGGTCGGTGAGGATGGCGAGGGTGGCTCATCCCAGCATAGCTGGAGGTGTGACTGCATTCCACAAGTAAGGATGGGGAAAGTGGCCTGTCCCAGCTAAACTGAAGATGTGACTGCATCCCAAGAGTGAGGATGGTGAGGGTGACCCATCATAGCAACACTGAGGGTGTGACTCCATCCTGGGAGTGAAGATGGCAAGGGTGGCCCGTCCCAGCTACACTGACAGCATAACTGCATCCTGGGAGTGAGGATGATCAGGGTGACCCATTCCACTGACACTGAAGGCGTGACTGCATCCTGAGACTTCTGAGACAGCTGGATGCCTTCAGAAGGGCTCTGGATGACGGCATCCAGGCTCACATTCTAGCCCGTCGACCATCCCCTTGAGGAAATGGAGCCATTGGGGCCATCTCTGCCAAAGTAGCTCAGGGTAAACAAGGCAGTGTGCCTCAGCCTCAGCGCTGCTAACATTTGGGACTGGGTTGCACTCTGTTTTGGTGCTGTCCTGTGCACTGTAGGATGTTGGGCAGCATCTCTGGAATCTACCCACCTACCCTTCTGACAATCAGAAATGTCTCTAGACATTGCTGAAGGTCCGACGGGGGTGTCTTGCAAAATCATCCTGGGTTGAGAAGCCCTGAAGCAAGGTGGTGCGTGTGAGGCGTTAGCCAAGTAAGCGCTCACTAAGTTACTGAGTGCCGACTGTGGGTGACCACAGCCACACTGAGGCATTGGGAGGCCCCTTGCTTGTCCTTGTGCCCACTGACTCCAGGGAGACAGTGAAGACCTCCCCCCGAAGGCTGACCCTAACAAGGAGGGCCAGCAATGGCCTTGGGGTGTCATAGGCATGTGTTTTCAAGGGACCATTCCTAAGCTGTGTCATTTACTTATGTCATTTTCAGCAGGGGCAGGATAGTCATTTAGAACAAGGCTGTTGGGATCAGGCTATCTGGCTCTGTGACTTCTGGCTGCCTTGGCAGCTCCCTGCCAGGTGTTCTCATCTCTCTGTTGATGGGGCTAATACAAGTGCTGTCTGAACGGGATGTTGTCAGGGGCAAATGAGTGTACTAAAGGCACAGGTGAAAGGCAGGGCACCCTGCCTGGTTCTTGTAAGCACTCGGTCAAGGTCGGCTGCTGTCTGCGTTGGGGTAAAGGACTCCAGGGCAAGGCCTGTCACTTTGCAGGGGTTAGGAAATGATAGAGAAATGGCAGCATAACTTAAGAAGTGAGATGTAGGAGGAGCTGCCACCCACATCTGTTAGGGTAGCTGACTGTTCCCCCAGAAATGAAGAGTCAGTGTTGGAGAGGACATGGAGAAAGAGAGCCTGTGACTGCTGGGAGGCCAGTCGGTTGTGCCGTGATGGAAAACGGTACAGATGCCCCGCAGATCATCAAGAGTGGACTTGTCACACAATCTCACAGTCCCACTGTTGATGTAGACAGAGGAAATTATATCCATGTGTCAAGGAATGGCTGCACCCCCCCGCTCCCCACATCACTGCCTCAGCAGCCAGGACTCAGTCAACCAATGTGCCCATTCACGGATGAATGTATAAGAAAACGTGGTACATACGCACCGTGGAATACTATTCAGCCTATAAGAAGGACTCCAGACACAGAAAGAAACACTACATGACCTTACTTATATGCGGAATCTAATATGGAAGCAGGGAATAGAGTGGTGGTTCCCAGGGACTGGGGACAAAGTAAGGAATGGAGAGATATTGGCCAAAGGATAGAGTTCCAGTTAGATAGGAGTAAGTTTTTGAGATCTGTTGCACAGCATGGTGACCATAGTTAATAATGTAAGGTAGCATTCAAAAAAGATAGGTATGTAAGGCAATGGGTATGTTAATTGGCTTGACTTAATCATCCCGTAGTATATAAATGTATCAAAATATCACCTTATAAATATATGCAACTAGTTGTCAGTTTAGAAGCAGAAGTAGCATGTGGGGACCCTGAATTAAGTCCAAGTACAGTAGCAATACCCCACTGGCAGCTCTTGGGAGGTTCTAAAGGGTCCAACTGGGCAGGGTTAGTGACTTTTTTCTGTCAATGCTGCTACAGCTTGTGATAACAATAGCTAGCATCTGTGTGAGCTCATCGTGTGAGATGCATCCCAAGTGCCTTGCAGATGTCCTCACAGTTCCTTCTTGCAGTAGCTCCATGAGGAAGCTCTGGGTCTTTGCCCTTCACCCCCAAGAGGTGAAGAAATCTTCTCAATGTTCCACACGGAGGGAGTGAGGAGGCCAGGGCTCAGCTCGTGTTGGTTCAGCCCAGGCTCTGAGTGCTTTACACTCACCTGACACTCTGGAGTGAGAATTCGGCTTCTGGGAGATTGGACGTGTCTGTTTCTCTTTACCTTCTCTCAAGACCTTTGGGGTTTTTTTTTGTTTTTTTTTTTGTTTTTTTTTTTGGGTGGAGGCTGGAGTGCAGTGGCATGCTCACGGCTATCCTGCGTCAACCTACTGGACTCAGGCGATCCTTCTGCCTCAGCCTTCCAAGTAGCTGGAACTACATGCATGTGCTACCATGCCTGGCTAATTTTTTGATATATTGTAGAGATGAGGTCTCACCAAGTTGCCCAGGCTGGTCTCGAACCCCTGAGTTCAGGCAATCTCGCCTTGGCCTCTCAAAATGATGGGATTATAGGCTTGAGCCACTGCGCCCGGCCGACCTTTTGTTTTTTTAAGCGACAGGGTCTTACTATGTTGCCCAGGCTGTACTCGAACTCCTGGGCGCTAGTGATCCTTCTGCTTTGGCCTCCTGATTTGCTGGGACCACAGGCACATGCCACCATGCCTGGTTTACTTTCTTATTTTTTGTAGAGATGGGGTCTCACTATGTTGCCCAGGCTAGGCTCAGGCGATTCTCCTGCCTCGGCCTTTTGAGTAGCTGGGCTACAGGCTAATAATAATAATTTTTTATTATTTATAGAGACAGGGGCAAGTGATCCTCCCACTTCAGCCTCCTGAGGCCCAATTTGTTTCAGGCCGTTTTTGTTCTCTGGTTCCTGAAGAAGCAGCAGGTTTCTTGAGTCCCATCAGCAGTCACGAGTGAGACTCGAGCAGTGTGCCACGCTGAGAAGATCGTTTTGGTCTTCTGTTGTCCTCTGCCCCGGCCTGAACCCTCCCTTGCCTGCTCCTCACTTTCTCCCCTCCCACGGTGCCTCTCTGGTGCTGGACGGTGTCCAGGCTCACGTGCTCGTGCTGCTTTTGTCTTTTCAGGAAGGCGAGAACAACGACAAGTTCTTCACCCACCCCAAGGACGCCAGGGCGCTGGCCGCCTACCTCTTTGCACACAACCACCTCTTCTACCTGATGGAGCTGGCCACGGCCCTGCTGCTGCTGCTGCTCTCCCTGTGCGAGGCCCCCGCTGTCCCTGCACTCAGGCTTGGCATTTATGTGAGTGCCCGCGGGGCTGGGAGCCACGGCTCTTGGGGCGAGCCTCCGATCCGAGAGGGAATGCTTAGGAAGGGCAGACACTGCAGACAGGCCTAAGACAGAGACACGAGGGCGCTGTAGAGGCCTCGGGAGCAGAGGTGGCCCAACAGTCTCACCTGGGTATCCCCATTGGAGTGATTGTCCTTCACCCCATCTCTCTGGGATTCTGCCCACTAGGAACGCCATGGAGGGCGCTGTCCCCTGGCCTCTCTCAGGACCGGTGCCCACACCTTGGCTTCGCAGGGCAGGGCACTGATGGACCATGCCATTGTGCTATCTCCAGCCTCAGAGGAGAGGCAGTCGTGTGTGGTCACCGTGGGAGGCAGGGGATGTATCCTGGGCAGCCCTGGCCTGCGCATGTCCTCACACCCAGGCCCAGCCGTCATTCAGCATGGCAGGAGCAGCATGTGGAGGCATCTTTGTCCCCTTCTCAGGGAGGATGTGGAAGGCATGGGAGCAGGGAGGGAGGCCTTTGCCTGTGGAGTTAGGAAAACTCCAGCTTGGGCTCTGAGGCCCTCTGTAATTCAGCTTTCCTTCCTGCTTCTCCCTCTTCTCACTTAATGCTCATAGCTCCAGCTGTTCCACAGTGGTCTGCAGTCCTTCCTCCATTCCTCTCGCGTGCTATTCTCCTCCTGGAGTCCCTCTTCTTTTCCTTCACCCATCAGCTCCTGCTGCTCTGCTCAGGCTCGCTGGAATGTCACTGGCCCTGGACACCCTATCCTCATAAGAGGAGGTTCCCACGCCTGCTTCCTGGCAGCAATGGCTTCCCTGGTAGGCAGTGAAGGAGGGCAGGGGCCGCATGGCTTCCGAAGTTCTTTCCGCATCCTTATCTGGCCACCATGCAGTCACACCCTGTTTGCCAAGGACCAAGTACGACAGTCCCAGGAGAAGCACAGGCAGCTCAAGGAGAGGGAGGCTTGTTTGAGGGTCTTTCAAAATGAGGGTGAGGATCTCAGGGGCCTCTGCTCGGCAGCCCTTGTCTTTTGGGCTGTTGGATTTTCAACTAAATTCTGCTTTGTTCCCTTCATCTTTGTTTCTTAAGCCCCCAATTCATGCTTCCTTAGTGTCTGTTATGGATCCTTTGTGAATTATGTGACATTCCTCCTGGAACAAAGCTAGATATAAAATCATATCTTTTTTTTTTCTTACTTTTAAACTTCAAATAAATAAATAAATAAAAATGGCCGGAGATGGTGGCTCACACCTATAATCCCAGCACTTTGGGAGGCTGAGGTGAGAGGACTGCCTGAGCCCATGGGTTTGAGATCAGCCTAGGCAACTTGGTAAGACCTCATTTCTACAATAAATCAAAAAATTAGCTGGGCTTGGTGGCATGTACCTGTAATTCCAGCTACTTGGAAGGCTGAGGTGGAAGGATCGCCGGAGCCCAGCAGGTCGAGGCTGCGGTGGCCTGGAGCGTACCACTGCACTCCAGTCTGGGTGACAGAGTGAGACTCCAACTCAAAAAAAAAACCAAACTTCAAGTCCTTCCTGAGTTCCATTGTTTGGATCAGCATGTCTGTTTCCTGAATGTCGAGTTTGTGTTTATTTGTTCTAGGAAAAGCTTCATTACCAAGGCTCTGTCTTGGAGCATCCAGGGCCAGGTCTTGTCACCTGGCATGTGCTGGGAGGACATCCCGGGGTGGCTTTCCAGGTCCTGGGAGGGGTGGCAGAGAGAGAGTGGCTGTGGCTGGGTTGTGATGACTCATCTCAGCCTCTCTGGCCACAGGTTCACGCCACCCTGGAGCTGTTCGCCTTGATGGTGGTGGTGTTTGAACTCTGCATGAAGCTGCGCTGGCTGGGCCTCCACACCTTCATCCGGCACAAACGGACCATGGTCAAGGTGATGTGTCTGTCCACCCATTCATTTCTTTACAGCATTTTCTCCCATGACACCTTCAAACCTGTATCTTGGGCACAATTCAGACTCCCCCACTGACCCGGTCCACATGCAGGAGCGTAACTCAGGGTCCCTGCCCTCACCATGCCTCTGGGTGTCTTGGCTGCTGCCAGCAGCAGCTGCGACTTAGTGTCTAGTGCATGCCAGGCCCCAGCACAGCCACCTTTGAGGGAGTGTGTTGCTCGCACTGTTTTACACTCAGCTGGACAGAAGAGGCCAGGCTCTCAATCCCAGAGAGGTGGGCTCAAAGCAAGCTCTGTGTGACCTCTGCGCACATGCTGATCTGTCCCTGGTGTTCTGCGCCGTCTCTCTGTGCCACAGAGAGTGGTATGAGTGGGAGTGTGTCAGGGTGGCACTTCGTCATATGAGGAGTAGGTACCCTGATCTGGGAGAATGTATCCAGGAGCAGAGACACAGATGAGCCACAGACTTGGGGACTCCTGGTGCCATTGGGGAGAGTGTGAGGGAAGGGTGGTGGAGCAGCATGGCAGCTGAGCTGCTCAGAGCATCCCCTCTGGCTCATCTTCCTGGAGCCACACACCTGTGCCTACCGCTGGAGAGCTGTCTTCCTGGGGCCACCTGATGTCAGGGGAGGCGTGAGAGGGAGGAGGGCCAGGCTCGGGCTGACGGGGCTCTGTGCCTGCCATCCGCAGACTTTGGTGCTGGTGGTGCAGTTCGTCGAGGCCATCGTGGTGTTGGTACGGCAGACGTCCCACGTGCGGGTCACCCGGGCACTGCGCTGCATTTTCCTGGTGGACTGTCGGTACTGCGGTGGCGTCCGGCGGTAAGGCCGTGGGCGAGCTGGGCAGACAGTTGCTGCCATGCATAGCCTGATCTCAGGGTGGTGAGTGGGAACCTGGGGGTCCATTAGTGATGGGGTGGATCCTGCATTGGCACAGATACACACGCACACTGTCCTTCTGCCATTCGACCCCACAGGAAGGTGGTCTCCTGCTGCAGTTGCAGGTTTTCTGACTCTGGGTCCAGGCTCTTTTCCATCTTGCCTGCAGCCTCCTGCGGCTGGCTCCTTTCTCTGAGCGAGTTATCTGCCCAAATGCAGCAGCTCTGCAAAGCCCAGGGGACTCACGCAGGCTCTCCAACACCTCCACCGAGGCTGTAGGACTGAACTCAAGCCAGACCAAGCCGAGACGTAAAGTTGTCTTTGGAGACTCCATCTGGAAGATCTCTCGGCTGGGCTTCTGTTGATGAGCGTGGGCTCCCAATGCATTCTCTATTCATCCTCAAAGCTGGAAATGCACGTCTCAGGCCTAGGTGGCCCTGGTGTCTCCATGCATCCCACATCCTGATTCTGGAAACTGACCTCTGTGTCCGGGGCCGTGCACGTGGCCTTGTGCTGCTCCTTCCCCCACTTGCCTACGTGGGCTCTCACCAGGTGGCGGTGGCTGTGTGTGCTACACTGGCCCCGGTTCTTCCTGTCATCCACTGAGTGGGGGCCTCAAGCCGCTTTAGGAAAATCTAAGCACGTCACGCTAGGGTGCACGGGGACTTGGTATTTCCAGTCAGGAGCAGCAGGCCCCGTCTCGAGAAGCGCGCCCCACAGAGGAGCCCCATGCCCCCTGGCTGGCACCTCCCCACCGGCCCATCTCTCTCCCCAGCAACCTGCGGCAGATCTTCCAGTCTCTGCCGCCCTTCATGGACATCCTCCTGCTGCTGCTCTTCTTCATGATCATCTTCGCCATCCTCGGTGAGTCCCTGCACCCCAGGACCCAGGCACGCTTCAGAGCAAGATCACAGTTGAAGAAAGTAACTTTGACGGTGTCTTAGTCCCTTCGGGTCACTATAACAAAAGACCTTAGACTGAGTGGCTTATCCACAGCAGAATTCATTTCTCACAGGCTGGGAAGAGCCAGGCGCTGGCCGCAGGTATCTGCTGAGGGCCTCTTTCCTGGCTCATACATACCTTCTTGCTGTAGCCTCACATGGTGGAGGAGCAAGACAGCTCTCAGGGGCCCCTTTTAGAGGGCACTAATCCCGTTCGGGAGGCTTCCACCCTCGTGACCTAATCACCTCCAAAAGGTCCCACCCCCTCACACCCTCACCTTGGGGGTGAGCATTTCAACTTAGGAATTTTGGGGGACACAAACATTTAGACCATAGCAGACACTTTTAGAAATTTGGAAAGTTTTTTAAAATAATAGAAACACCCATGGACCCATCACCCAAATTAGGAAATGAAGTATTAGAAACCAAATGGAAGCCCCCTTGGTATCCTGTTGTGATCTCGACTCTGCTTCCCCAATGGCGCCTCTGCCCTAAGCTGATCATTCCTACTCATGTCTTTGTATTGTATTTTTACTCACATTTCACTATGCAACAAATAAATGGTATTGCTTTGCATATTTAAACAATTTCTATAAATGGTTGCATAATGTGTGTGTCCTATCGTGTGTATGTGGTTTTTTGTTGTTGTTGTTGTTGTTGTTTTTTGAGTTGGGGTCTTGCTCTTGCCCAGGCTGGAGAACAGTGACAAGATCACGGCTCACCACAACTTCGACCTGGGTTCAGGAGATCCTCCCTCCTTAGCCTCCCAAGTAGCTGGGACTACAGATGCATGCTACCATGCCCAACTAATTTTTTATTTTGTATAGAGACGAGGTCTTGCTATGCTGCCCAGGCTAGTCTTGAACACCCGGACTCAAGTGGTTCTCCCACCTTGGCCTCCCAAAGCACTGGGATTATAGGTGTGAGCCACCGCTCTGGTGTATCTGAAGTATATTCATGTTGATATGTGTAGATGTAGTCTATTCCTTTCCACTGGAGGCAGTGACTGCAAAGCTTTTTGATTTACTCTTCTGTTGGGTGTTTTTTTATTGCACACCTTCCGCAGTGAACATTCTCGTGTGTTTCCTGATGCACGTACCTGAGAGTTTCTGGATAGCCCTTGCCTGGGCTGTGGGGTCAGTGCACTTCAGCTTCAGAGTCCAGGCTTCCTCACTCTGACAAGGATGAGCCTGTGAGCTCAGCCCAGACTGAGAGGAGGGGCTGGGAAAGAGGCTGGAAGGACATGTGTGTCCTCTGAGAGACAGAGACAGGGACATAGCCTGGCGGGTGACCTTCCACAATGCAGTTTCCCAGATGTGATGATGCCATTCTACTCCTGGAACCCCTCGTCCTGCGTCTTCTTCAAGGCTGATCGAGTAACAGCCACATCCACCCAGGGGCTTAGACAGCAGACGTCCTGGTGCTCGGCTAGAGAAGCTGAGGTCCTTTCTCTGGGACTCCTTGGACAGCGAGGACAGTGGACCTGGAGAGCCCCTGACTCTAAGGCCAGTGCTAGTACTGACCCCACCCACTCTCAGGACTGCCCTGTCCCAAGCCAGGCTTTCACTTCATCCTTCCTGCCACCCCTCTTGGGAGAGATGCGTTTGTGCTTCTCCAGGGGAACTTATTTCCCCTGAGGGTAGTTTTTCACTTTTCCCACTCAGGATTTCAAGAACTCAGAGGAACACCCCCTTCCAGGAAACGAATGATGTTCCACCCCAGGAGCTTGGTTGGGATGGAACAACAAGACCCCTTTGGAATTTCACTTAGCAGTCATGTTCTCAAGACCTACAATTGCAAGCCAGCAGTCTAGATTTCAGATCTAGCCTCAAATAGGTTTCATTTGGTCTGAAAACTTTGAGCCAGCATTTTCAAATTAGATTTCATTAAAAAATACAGATTTCCAGCCTTTCAAAAGAACAGACCTGACAGGGCCGGGTATGGTAGCTCATACCTATAACTCCCAGTGTTTTGGAAGGCCAAGACAGAATACCTTGAGAACAAGGAGTTTGAGACCAGCCTGGGCAACATAGCAAGACCCCATCTCTACCAAAAATAAAAAGGTTAGCCAGGCATGGTAGTACATGCCTGTAGTACCAGTTACTTGGGAGGCTGAGATGGGAGGATCTCCTGAGCACAGGAGTTAGAGGCTGCAGTGAGCTATGGTTACGCCACTATATTCCAGCCTGAGTGACAGAGTAAGGCTGTGTCAAAGGGTTAAAAAAAACATAGACCTGACAGTGCTCGGGCACATGCCTCTGTGGCAGCCAGGGTCTGCTGGTGCCTGCAACACCTGTTCTCTTTCAACAGAGCACATGTTCTCCGAGGTGCTACAGCCCTCACCACTCCCTGCTGCTCTTTCTTGGCACGGTACCCAGTTCTTTTGACACCCAGGGTTGGGACCTCTGCTCTAATCCTTTTTTTGGTCTGTTTTTCCACCACCTTCTAGGTTTCTACTTGTTCTCCCCTAATCCTTCAGACCCTGTAAGTAATTGGCAAGTTTCTGTCCCTTCTCTTATGTGAGGCCTTTCCCCTCAGACAGGGTGGTGGGATTGACCCTGGAGCCCTATTGGGAAGGGGTTGGAACACTGGAACATTGGAACATTCTGGCAGAGGAGCCGTGGAGGAGCGCCGACTAATTCCCACCCATGGGCCTCCCTAGGAAAAAGTGTGGCGTTCAGGAAGGGGAGGCCTCTGGCTCCGAGTTTGCTGATCCTCTGCCTCCCTAGGGATTCCTGGGGAGGAGCGGGAGAGGGGTGCAGGGCACTGGAGGTGACCCATCCCAGCCTGCTCCTGGCGGCCATGTGCTCTTTGCCTGGCCCCGACGTGTTCCTGACTCGGTTTCCCTTACAGTACTTCAGCACCCTAGAGAACAGCATCGTCAGTCTGTTTGTCCTTCTGACCACGGCCAAGTAAGTGTGGGTTCCGCCTCACCCCCTGCTGCTGCCCAGGACCTCCTCTCTTCAGCACAGACAGGATGGGCCTGTGAGCTTGGCCCAGACTGAGAGGAGGGGCCAGGGAGGAGGCTGGGAGGGCAGGCATGTCCTCTGAGAGACAGGGACACGGCCCCGCGGGTGACCCTCCGCAATGTAGTTTCCCAGATGTGATGATGCCGTCCTACTCCCGGAACCCCTGGTCCTGCGTCTTCTTCATCGTGTACCTCTCCATCGAGCTGTACTTCATCATGAACCTGGTGAGTGGCCGTGCCTCGGGCTCTATGGAACAGCCTGCCCTGGCCACACAGCCTGGATGCCATGAGCGTGGGGCATGGGTCATAGGCCTCCCAGGGCAAACGTTGGGGCAGGAAGACCCACACTTGCAGTCAGGTGTGGTGTCTGGAGGAATGTAATCAGAACTTAAGGGGTTCAGCAGCAAGATATCTCCCTAGGTTAGCGCTGTGGCTGCTGACAGTGCTAGACTTTCCGCCCAGGCTATCCTGAACCTTCTCAGTCTTACGGCAACATGTACATTCGTCCCCCACAGGGGATTGGCTCCAGGCCTCACCCCCACCCAGATAGAGAATCCTTAGGTGCTTAAGTCCCTTGTGTAAAATGGCCTAGTAGCCACACACATCCTGCCATATACTTTAAATCACCTCTAGCCCTTTGCACCCGGAGATGTCTCGTGGATCACTCACCAACAACTCAACCATACTTTTTTACAAAATAGTGAAAAACGAATCACTTCATATTAAATAGTACAGTGTTGGAACCAGTTATTTTATTGTAATGATATTTGGCTTATAATGGAATTTTGGACATTAAGGAGCTTATTTATGACAAATCAAAAATTTATGTCTTATATTTTTCTAACAGGTGGTAATGTGTGAAACAGTTACCAACATGCATTGCAGGTTCACTGATACATGTTGTGCAATAGTAACTTGCTTGACGTCTTCCACCTGGTGTTTCTCTGTTCAAGCAGACATTGCAGTCTCGTTCTCTTCCTCCCACATTAATAATATGTAATTTATTGTCTGGTCCATTGTTCAAAGACAATGTGGAAGGACACACTTGTGATTTCTGAAAACCACTTCTCAACTGATTGGTCAGAAGTTTGACAAATTTCAAATGGGACATAGATTTTTCTCTTTTTTTTATGCATGGTACAATATATAGGAGTTAATCGCGCATTTTCATAGTTCTCGGAAGAATGATTTCCTCCACTATTCTAAAGATCTTCACACACAAAAAAACCCAATATGTAGAAGCACATTGATCCTCATGATCTACACCACTCATATTTGCAATATAATTTAGAGTCATTCAGGCGTTTCGACTGATATAATATTTCCACCATATAGTATCTTTGTGGTAGATTTTATTCCTGCATGATTCCAAGTGCTGAGAGTTATAACAATCCTTTTGTCCTTCCACGCAAGAAATGCAAGATCATTTTTCCTATATGCTACTGTATTTTTTACTAAAACCTTTGACTTTTTTTATTTGTGCTGGTATTCCCTTTTGGTTGACTTTATACCAGTAAGATGACATTTTATGCTTAGTAGCTCTTCTGCTAAGACAATACTAGTGTAACATCTGTCAGTAAACGTGGTATCCTGCTGCACTGGTAACTTTTTCCAACAACTTTTTATATAAATATAATGGAATTCTGGTGCTTACTGGAGGATCAGGTTGAATGTGATTGTTATGCTGTCATAGTAGGGAAGTTTTGAAAAAAGATACCCTGTCTTTGAATCAGCTAGCGCATAAATGTGTATACCCCACTTGGTAGGCTTATTTGGATTGTGTGTTATAAATGATATTCACCGTTTAAATTGAACAACAGAGTCGTCAACACAGTTTGCCTGATCTGGTATTAAATGTTGTAAAAATTTTGAACTGATATATTCCAAATAATTA
>CAUYQG010029296.1:0-13519 GCA_963574415.1 Tarsius wallacei
TTGTGAAGAACGTTGTTGTTCTTTTTTCCTTTTCTTCTGTGTTTAATACTTTCTTAAGTGTTTCTTGTAGAGGTGGTCTGGTGGCAGCGTAGGTTCTTAGGGATTGGATATCTGGGAAAGATTTCAATTCTCCCTCACTGATGACGCTTAGCTTGGCTGGGTAGGTTATTCTCAGTTGAAATTGTTTATCTTTTAGAACTTTGAAGATAGGGCTCCAAGCTCCCTAGCCTGGAGGGTTTCTGTAGATAAATCTGCTGCTATTCTAATTGGTCTTCCCTGGTAGGTAGTCTGATCTTTTTCTCTTGCTGCCTTTAGGATTTTTTCTTTTATACCTACTTTGTTTAGACGAATTATTTTGTGTCTGGAAGTTGGTCTTCTCATTTGTTGTCTAGCAGGGGTTCTCTGAATCTCTTGTGTTTGAATTTTTTCATCACTGATGAGATGAGGGAAGTTTTCTTGAATGATTTCACGAAATGTTTGTTCTAGTGTGGCCTCTGTTTCACTCTCTGCCTCAGGAGGGCCAATTACTCTCAGGTTCGGTCTCTTGAAGTAATCATTCATCTCTTGAAGGTTTTGTTCTGTCTTTTTGATCTTCTTTTCTATGTTTTTGACAGTTTGGGTTAGTTCTGTGTTTTGGTCGTCGAGCTCTGAGATTCTTTCTTCTGCTTGGCTAATTCTGCTTTCCATGCTTATTAGTTTATTATTTATTTCCATCACAGTATTCTTTACTGCTGTTATTTCTGACATCAACTTCTTCCTGTTTTCTTCTTGTCTCTCCTCAGTTTTTTGAATTCTCTCTATTAATGTCTTGTTGTCTGGGTTTGTTGCATGTGACCAGTCATTCTGGGGGCTCTTCATTGTGTTCCGAAGTCTGTTTTCTCAGTGTCTGACCTCCCAGGGGTCATGTGAGACCTATATTCTTCTTTTGGTTTTTCTTCATTTGTGCAGTTTTTTTCCCTCCGTACTTTTTCCTTCCCTCCATGTCACCGTCTTCTTTAATTCTGTTATTCAGGATAGAGGGGTTGCTTTTACTTCTGTTTGTTTAATCTCCTATTCTTCTTTATGTATGTCCTCTTACTTTGTTCAATTCTGGAGTTGCACTGTAAGTTGGGGGTGGTCCTTTTTGCAGTTTTGAGATTTACTTAAGCGGGGAGCTGTGATTCAAAATCTATCTGCAGGTCCTGGTATCCGCCGACAGGTGTATGGATAATCTGAAACCCACTTCCCACTGCCTTGGAATCTGTCCGTGCAGTGGGGTTGTAGGTTTACTCCCTGAAATAAAATGAGGTTAACAGAGGGAAGAGAATGGAGCAGACAGTGGGGGGAAGAAGGGGGTGGAGAGAGAGAGAGGAGTAAGGGGGAAAACAGAGGAGTGTACCAACAAATGGAGAGAGAGAGAGACAAAAACTGAAACAGATAAAAACAATAGACCATGGCTACAGACTAACCAACTCCCATACAAAAAAACTAAAACATACAATGATGCTAACACACAAGCTAACCAACCTCCTTATTGGTGTGCTGTTCCTCTTTCCAAAATATGATTTACAAAGAGGAGAAAAGGGAAGAAAAGAAAAAAGAAAAGAAAAAAAAGGAACAAAACAGTAGGATAGAATCAAGTCAGTAAACTAACAGAACCAATCAAGCACACTCTGAGACTTTTCATTTAAGTCCAATGTCCTTTCAGCTCAGATTTCTAGCTGTCTTCTCAGGCTGGTAAATTTGTTCACAGTTAGGGTCAGTTGCCCCTGGCCTGCTGTGAAAGGGAAGTTCAGATCACCACTCAGTTCACCACTGCGCAGTTCACCACTCAGATCTGGCCTGTGTCTGTTTATCAAGCTTGATTTTCCTGTTTCGGTGTTGTTACCTTGAATCGCCAGCAGGTGGTGCTATCTCACCGCTTCAGGTGGTCTTTATCTCTGCTACTGGCCCCAGAGGGGAAGGAGCCAGACAAAAGCCGGAGATGGGAGCCTGTCTCAAGGCACATGAGAGGAGACCCACGGCCTGGCAGGATGTCATGGAGGCCATAGAGGCGGCAGCAATCTCAGCAGATCTTGCCTGCAGGGGCTTCAAGGTCTGAAGTCTTGGATCGCCTCAGGCATGGGTGGCCCGATATGCAGTGGTTGTCACGGAGGCCACGGTGGCGGCTGCTGCGCTGCAGCTGCAGTGGCTGCCCAGACCACCATGATGCTTCAGCAGTGGCGACAGCCGAGCTCCGCGTGAACAGCGGGCTGCCAACGATGAAATCCGCAGCCGCCGGCCCCCCACTATCCCGAGAGAGCCAGAGTCCTTCTGCATTCTCCTTTGCGGAGGGTCTCATAGACCAAGCTGCCCTTTCGTCATCTTGATGGAAGAATCTCGATACTATTTTTAAATTAGAAGTTTTATCTGAGATTGGAAAGAATGGTTGTTTTTAATTTTGTTTATCTTTTTTTTTTTAAATTGGAGTCTCACTCTATCACCCAGGCTTGAGTGCAGTAGCACGCTCACGGCCACTCTATTTTTATTTTTTGAGTCAAGGGTTTCACTCTATTGCCTAGGCTGGAGTGCAGTGCCATGATCACAACTCACCATAGCCTCCAGCTCTTGAGCTCTAAGTGTCATCCTGCGTCAGCCTTCCGAGTAGCTGAGACTAAAGGCACACGCTACTACACCTGGCTAATTTAAAAAAAAAAAAAAAAAAAAAAATATATATATATATATATATATGTATAGAGAGAGAGAGAGAGAAAAGGGGAGGGGAGGGGTGGGGGTCTTGCTATGTTGCTCAGGTCAGTCTCGAACTGGGCTCAAGTGATCCTCTTTTCTTGGACTCCCAAAGTGCTGGGATTACAGGAATGAGCCACTGCTCCTAGCCTTGTCTTTGTTTATTGAGGAGGAAATTGGATGTCAGGAATGTTGAGTGTTGTCTGAAGTTGCATGTGGTTCCCAATGGAATTGGTACTTGAACCTAATTCTCCTGATTTCTAGTGCGGTATTCTTTTCATTATGTCTTGTTGCCTGATTGAAACTTGAATTTACATGCACTTTAAGATGTAGAGGAATTACACCCAGTAAATTGTCTTATGTGTTATATTTGTTAAAGAGAAGTTATAAACTCACTGAAACAAGATGCACATTGCCATTTTGTATTTTTCTTTTGAACTTGATTCCTCCCAAGCACTTAGGAATGTGCTGTCTTATGTATGTAATACTGACATTATTGATAACCAGGAGTGCGTTGCTACTGATGCTTTCTCTTCCTAGTGATGGTGACTAGGTAGGCAATGAGCAATCTGCCTCCTTTTATGTGGTCTTATTCAAGTCTATCCCAGTTGTGCTTTCTAGCCTAACACTATAGTCCTATTCTAGGTACCTTATGTCTTAACAAAATTGAGGTACAATTCACATACTATAAAATTTAGTGTATTTTTTTTTTTTTTGAGGTGGAGTCTCACTTTGTTGCCCAGGCTGGAGTGCAGTGGCATGATCATGGTCCACTGCAGCCTTGACTTCCTGGGTTCAGGCGATCCTCCTGCATCAGCCTCCTGAGCAGCTAGAACTGCAGGCGCGTGCCACCATGCCTGGCTAATTTTGTTATTTTTTTGTAGAGATGAGGTCTGGCTATATTGCTTAGACTGGGCTCGAATTCCTGGGCTCAAGCAATTCTCCTGCCTTGGCCTCCCAAAGTGCTAGGATTACAGGCATGAGCCACCACATCCTGCTGAAATTTAGCATTTAGTCTACATTTCAGTGGCTCATAGTGTATTCACAAGGTGTGCAGCAATCACTACTAATTCCAGAACATTTCATCGTTCCAAAAAGAAACTTCAGACCCATTAGCAGTCACTCCAAGTCACTCCCCTACTACCGTTCACTGTTTGTTTCTGTAGATTTGCCTATGCTGGACATTTCACATAAATGGATATAATATGTGACCTTTTGTATTTGCCTTCTTTCATTAAACATAATGTTTTCAGGTTCATCTATGTTATATCATGTATTATTACTTATTCCTTTTGTTAACTGGATAATATTTCATTGTGTAGATATGCCACATTTTGTTTATTCATTTATTCATTGATGGACATTTGGGTTGTTCTACTTTTTTGGTTGTTATGAATAATGCAACTATGAACCTTTGTGTATGTTTTTGTATGAACAAGTATGTTTTCACTTCTAGGTATATAACTTGAGAGTGGAATTACTGGGTCATATGATAATTCTATGTTTCACTTGAAGAGGTGTCAAATTGTTTTCCACAATGGCTGTACCATTTATATTTCCACTAGTAATATGTGAAGGACCTTACTTTTTTTTTTTTTTTTTTTTAGCATGGATCACCCATCACTTCCCAAATGCATCTCTAAACCTATTTTTTATTTCATTCTCTGAAATATATTTCTTCTGCCCTCCTCTACCCCTATGTTTGTCTACCTATTGAAATTCTATGCATCCTTGAAAGCTTAGTTTAAAACGCTACTTCATGTACAAAGTCTTCACAGAAGCGATTTCTCCTTCATTAATGCATATAGTTGTACCATTTATTTGTTTATCTTTGAGGCCTTTTGGAGTGGTTGCTGAAGTCTTACTCATTTTTCCCACCACATTTTTGTATTCTCATGATGCTTTGTATATAATAGGCCTTTAGTAAATATTGGAGAAATGAATGGGGAGGAACTGGAAATTCTTAATTTGGTTTTTTAAAATGTTACATGAGACGTGTAATATTTTTGAAGTAGAAATGTTAACATCTAAATACCATCTTTAATTTAAAAATTCTAGAATTTTCCTACTGGAATGATGAGTTTATCTAGCCTCCCAGTTGGCAAGTTTGTATATCTGCAAATATATCATAATTTTTTGGCTTTGTAACAAGCTCTTTTTTGTACAAGCAGTTACCTTTCAAGGTCATTTGACAATTGGTTGCCTACATTTTTCCGTTTATCTATTAGTATGGATCTAGAATGGCATCTTTGTCTGTAATTACATTATAGAATCTGTGTTGCAGTATAGTACATGGCTCAATGTTATTTACTTATTTTTTTTTGAGTTGGAGTCTCAGTCTGTTGCCCAGGCTGGAGTGCGCTGGCATGCTCACGGCTACCACAGCCTCGACCTGCTGGACTCAGATGATGCTTCTGCCTCAGCCTTTCAAGTAGCTAGAACTACAGGTGTGTGTCACCACACCTGGCTAATTTTTGATTTATTGTATAGATAAGGTCTCATCAGGTTGCCCAGGCTGGTCTCAAATCCCTGGGCTCAGGTAATCTTCTCACCTCCACCTCCACAGTGCTGGGATTACAGGCGTGAGCCACTTTGCCCAATCAGCTCAAGGTTATGTCTGAAGTTCAAGATTCATTTTGTGAAATTATAGTACATCACTGTGTAATAAAATATATCTAAATCACTTGAACTATCTTTATTAGGATATCTTTATTTGGTGTTCATTGTGAAAACTGATGACCAACTAGCTAGATATACTAAATAATGTAGTTCAGATACTGTAGTCCTTTGTTCATAAATATGTGATATACTAGTGATTAAGAGCATGGACTCTGTAGCTATATGACCTGGGTTTGAAACCTTATTTTGCCATTTATCAGCTGTGTGACCTTGGAGATGTACTTAATCTTTCTGTTCCTGGTTTTTTTTTTTTAAATTTTAAATCTGTCTGAAAATATGTTAATTTACTTGTCTATGCACATTTATATATTATAGACTTACATAGATATATAAATATGTACTCATGAGTATACACACAGGTGCTCATGTGTTCACATTTAAATAATACATATATATAGTTTTAGCAAAATAGAGATCATAATGGTTTGATTCTTGTAGATTTCACTTAATTTTGTGAATATTTTCTCATACAACCAAATATCCTTCCAAAGTGGAGGGTTTTTGTGTGTTTTTTGTTTGGAGTTGGAGTCTCACTCCGTTGCCCAGGCTGATCTTGAACCCTCAGGCTCAGGCAGTCCTCTCACCTCGGGGAAGTGCTGGGATTACAGGCTTGGGCCACCATGCCCGCCCACATGTTTATTTTTGTAAGTTGATTTTTGCTTATATCATTCATTTCAACAAGTATATATTGTCAGATATTCTAAGATTCAAAGGATGGAACAGTAAACAAATAACCTAATGGAGCTTTTCAGTCTGTAGGACTTCAGATACTTGACAGTGGGTTAAATCTTATTTGAATAAAATTGAATAGATTATTTAGAAGAGAGGAAGATTTTACCTTCACCTATCTATGTCGCCAAGTTCTTGTTTCTTTTTAAAAAGGACCTTCATCACGTTCCTTTCACTGCCTTTTTTTTTTTTTTTTTTTTTTGTAGAGACGAGGTCTTGCTATATCCCCAGGCTGGTCTTGAACTCTTGGGCTCAAGCAGTCCTTCTGCTTTGGCCTCCCAAAGTGCTGGGGTTATAGGTATGAGCCACTACACCCAGTGATCCATCAAGGTTTTTTGTTGTCTAGTCCTGTATACATCTTTCTAGATCATGTAGTTGTTCCATTAACAACTAAATATTGTTCTTCATGCTCTGTGCTAGGCACAGAAGAAGTGCTCTCTAGGAAATTTCATCTAGCGTGTTTGGGAGATACCTGTAGTCATGTCTGAAAATAAGTAGATAGTCGCAATGTTGCCTCCAAGTCCTTTCCCATGTCTCCTTGTCTCTACGGTAATTTATCTGGTTATATTTACATTCCAAATAATAAATCATATAACCTTGAATTGTAGTTATTCTAATCCTTGTTGATACCAATTTCATGGATATTACATCTTTAATTCATAAACAGGTTGAATCATTTATTTTGGACCAAGAAGATCTGGATAACCCAGTGCTTAAAACAACGTCAGAGATATTCTTATCAAGTAGTGCAGAAGGAACAGACTTACGCACTGTGGATCCAGAAACACAGGCACGACTAGAAGCATTGCTAGAAGCAGCAGGTACTTTATTTTTTGTTCTTTCCTTTTCTTCTCTTTAAAAGTCTAGGTCTCTTTACAAAGTACACAAGATTATTCCAAAATTATATAACATTATACAAAATTTGAAATCTCTGAAATTTCTTTTTTTATTTTCTAAAGAAAATATTCACATTTTAGATCTTTGGGCTCAACTCTAATATTTGTAAGGTATTAAGGTAATCATCTAGTTATCAAGGAAAACTTATCAGTTACATTATAAAATAAAAATGTGGGAGATAAATTATGACTTCTTTATCTTAACTGATTTAGGGAGCTGCATATTGATTACTTGCTATTCATTTTAATCTAGTTTTAACTTGATTGTAAATAGCTGTTTTTTACTTAGTAGACATTTAAATAAAAACTGATCAACAAGGGTACCTGAATAATGAACATTTGTATACCTAACCCTGAATTGTACCCTACATCTTCAAAATAAAACATTATAAATAAATAAACAAATAAATAAATAAATATTGAACACAAACTGGGACTAAAACATGTCAAACTATGTTAACTACTTGTTCTGAAGTGGAAGGAAATAAAAATCTGTGATAAGCATGCTTTCTGAAAATAATATAAGCTTATTATTTTATTTTGTATAACCTGATCATTATTTACTCTACAACATTTCCAATATACTAAATGAAAGCCTCATCTCTCTCCTAAAATACTTTGTTTTAAGAAGGAAGTTAATTTTTCTAATCCTTGTATATGGTCTTTGAGATATATTCACTTTGTATGACCCTCCCTTTATTTAATATTTAATATATTAAAAAAATTATTTAATATAAATATAGGTCTGCATTACATGCACATAAGATTTTAATCTAGATGAAGAATTTATAGTTTATTTTTAAAAATAGTGTCTAGAAACATGTTAGAATGCTGTATTTTTTAACCTTATCCTAAATTAAAGCTATTAAAATGCAAAAAATTCAAAATAAAAAGTTTTTAAAAGTATGAAAAATTTAATTCATTTTCTGAGTATTTTGTTAGACAATATAAAAGATATCCAGAAAAATCACAGTGACCTTTTAACATACAATCATGCGTTGATTAATGACTGGGATGTGTTTTGAGAAATGCATCATTAGATGATTTCATTATTATGTGAACATCATAGAGTGCACTTACACAGACCTAGATGGGATAGCATACTACACAGGTAGGCTGTATGGTATAATCTTGTTTCTAGGCTATGAGCCTATATAGCATGTTACTGTACTGAATGTGGTAGGCAATTGTAACACAGTGGTATTTGTATACCTAAACATATTTAAACATAGAAAAGGTATAAAAGATTAAAAAATGGTACAACTGTATAGGGCACTTACCATGAGTGGGTCTTCCAGGACTGGAGGATGCTCTGGGTGAGTCAGTGAGTGAGTGAATAAATGTGAATAAATGTGGAGACTTAGGACATTATGGTATACTACTGTAGACTTTATAAGCACTATGCTTAGGCTACACTAAATTTATTTAAACATTTTTTTCTTCATTCAATAATGGATTAACTTTAGCTTACTGTAACTGTTTTACTTTATAAACTTCAAATTAAAAAAAAAAATGGACTCTTATTATAGCACTTATCTTAAAACACAAACACCTTGTACAGCCGAACAAAAATCTTTTTTTCTTTCTATCCTTCTTCCATAAGCTTTTTTCTATTATTTTTTTTGGTTAAAAAAACTAATTTTTTTGTTAAAAAAGCACTAACACACACACATTGGCCTAATTAACCTAGGTCTACACAGAGTCAGGATCATCAATATCACTGTCTTCTGCCTCTACATTTTGTCCCTTTGGAAAGGTGTTCCGGGGCAATAACATGCATGGAGCTGTTATCTCCTATGATAACAAAGTCCTTCTTCTGGAATACCTTCTGAAGAATGTGCCTGAGGTTGTTAAACAGTTAACTTTTTTTTAATAAGTAGAAGTTGTATACTCTAAAATTATGATTAAAAAAGCACAATATAGTAAATGTATAAACTGGTAACAGTCGTTTTTATCAAGTATTATGTACTGTACATCATTGTATGTGTTATACTTTTATATGACTTGGCAGCACAGTAGGTTTGCTTACACCGACATCACTGCAAATACATGAGTAATGCATTGCACTATGATATTATGATGACTAGACTATCACTGGGTGATAGTTTTTCACCTTTATTATAATCTTATGGGATTACTGTTGTATATGCAGTCTATCTTTGACTGAAACATCATGTGGTACATGACTATTTCATAGTGAAGGACGAAAATCAGTCTCGAATTTCACTAAATAATGACTAAGTGGAAAGTAAGAGATGAAGGAAATCGGGCATTTTTATATTGTTTTTGGAAAGACTGAGTTATGTTAGGAATGTGTTCACTTGATATCACCTTGTAGCTCCTCTTTCTTCTGTTACTGAAAAGCATAGGTATACTTTGTAGCAGATTGGCTTTTAGTCCACCTAATGTGTCTTTTTGGAAATGAAAGAAACTTAAAATTAGATTGAACAAAATATTTAAGTATCCAATAGAAGACTGTTTAATTTTGGGCAGGACTACTAGTAATTTCTTCAAAAAGTGTAAAGATGAATTTGCATTAGATGTCCTTCCCTTCTAGTCTGGATCTTATGGATCGCCTAGTTGTGATTTATACATATACTATATAAGATCTGAAATGGCAGTACTGTGCTACCCTCTACTTTTTTTTTTTTATGCTTTGGAACTTTACATTTGTTTTGCTTAGAGTAGATAGAAGTCTTCTCTGGATTAATTTCTTTTCCTTCCCAAGAGCACATTTGTTTACTGGTGGGAGTACATCTTTACTCTCTAGTTTAGGCTGGAGCTTCACTTATGTTGTGAATACTACTCTGTGACCCCTGAGTAAGGGTTTTAGACTCATCTCTCCTGGTGGGGGGCACTTTATGATTCTCATTCAAGGCTGCCTCTTTTCTGGTGCACTAAACTTTTTTCCCCTCTGTTTTATCTTTTGGCTCATAGTAAATCTGGCATAAGCAAGATACCTTAGAATCACTTATTTATGTCTCTCTATTGTTGGAGAGAAAATAAACCTTGAAAGTAATGACTTTCTTAATAGAGGTGTCAGGACTATTGAATGTTATTGAATTTTATTTTGACAATAAACTCCAGACATTGTTGAATATAATACTGTCCAAAGAAATTGTCAGATGTATTTTATTTACTTATTTATTTACTTTTTGAGACAAACTCTCACTCTGTCATCCAAGCTGTAGTTCAGTGGCATGATCACAGCTCACTGCAGCCTTGAAATCTTGACTCAAGTGATCCTCCTGCCTCAGCTTCCTGGGTAGTTAGGGCTATTAGTGGGTGCAACCATGCCTGGCTAATTTTTAAATTTCATGTCGAGACTCTCTTTGTTTCTTAGGCTGATTCTCTTGCTTCAGCCTCCCGAGTACCTGGGACTACAGGGATGTGTCACCACACCTGGCTAGATATATTTTTAAAATAATGTGCCCTTTTCTAAGAACTGTAAAAGCCAGATGTGTAATGAATACTTCTATATTTTCATTTGGTTTTTGGAAGTTGCGTTGAGCCTGTAGCATTTTAGAATAATTTTTAGGCTTATGCTTGTGTTTTTAATTATGAGATTATGGCAGATTTTATTTTTTTTTATTTGGAGTCTCACTCCTTGGCCCAGTCTGGAGTGCAGTGGCATACATGCTCACAGCCACCCCAGTGTCGACCACTGGGCTCCGGCGAGGCTTCCCCCTCAGCCTTCCAAGTAGCTGGAACTATAGGCGCGTGCTACTACACCTGGCTAATTTTTGATTTTATTGTAGAGATGAGGTCTTAGCAGGTTGCCGGGGCTGGTCTCGAACCCACAGGTTCAGGCAGTCCACTCGCCTTGGCCTCCCAAAGTGCTGGGATTACAGGCTAAGCCACCGAGCCCGGCCTAGCCTTTCTTAAGGAAGATGGAATTCTTGACATTATTTTAACTTAAAATGAAGTTGAAAATATTTTTTCTTTAAGATTCTTTGAAATTCATAGAGAAAATTAAGAACTAAGTCCATATCAAGAAAAACTTTAAAAAATTGTTTTCTAAATTATAAATGTTATACATATTATAAAATAGCTATAACAATGTAAAATATATTAGGAGTAGATCAGGAGTTCCCAACCCCCAGGCCACGGAGTGATATTGGTCCCAGTTAGGACCCTGGCTGTACAGCAGAAGTGAGCAGCAGGTGAGTGAATGAAGTTTCATCTGCATTTACAGCTGCTCCTCATCACTGGTATCACTCTCTGAGCTCCACCTCCTGTCAGATCAGCAGCAGCATTAGATTCTCATAGGAGCATGAGTCTTATTGTGAATTGTGCATGTGAGGGATGTAGGTTGTGTATTCCTTATGAGAATCTGATGGATGATGATCTGAGATGGAGCTGAGGTGGTGATGCTAGTGCTATACTTTATAGTCTTATATATCTGTAACTTTCCTTACTTGTGCAAGTTTCTTTATAGCACAGATTTTTAGAAAGTGGTATCACTGGGTCAGAGTCTATTTGCATTTAAAATTTTGATAACTATTGTCAAATTACTCCTGAAAGTTTGTGCCTATATATATTCCTATCGACAATTTTTGAGAGGGCTTCATACTTTGGGCAACATCTTTTTGGCCACTTTCATAGATGAAAAATAATATCTTACCATTTTAGTTTGTATTTATTTTATATTATTAGTAAATTGTGTGGTAGCTCTTTGTAAATGATAATATAAATTTATTGGCTGTTGTGTATATATTTTAAAATTTTTAATTTTATTTATAAGAATGAACTTATTTTAATTTAAAATGTTACTTTAGAAGATGGTTTTAAGTGGATATTTGACCAAAGGAAGTAACTGATTGTTTGTTGTAGTGTTACAGAAATCTCCCTTCATTACTACTGAAAATAATATAAACATATCCTATCCTAGAAATCTTAAGGTATGACTATATACTTTGAAAGAAATTTCAGTCATTTGATACAGTATCATATTAAGTTATATTTGGAGTTAGGAAGAGGACAAATTAATATTATATGCATTGTAAAGATAGAAAAACTAAAACATGGGTGATTATGCCATGGCCTTTTGACATTAGTGGTAGGATTGAAATTATCAACCTTATCTTCTGAATCTCAGTCTTATCTATGGATACTGTGTCATTTCTTTCCCTAGATAATAGTGTTTAGACATGTAATTACAATTCGCTCTTTTATACTTTTTCTTGCCCTGCACTACCCGATTGATTGATGCACACTGAAGGAATTGGCAAATTATCAACCGCTGATGGTAAAGCTTTTGCAGATCCTGAGGTACTCCGGAGACTGACATCCTCAGTTAGTTGTGCACTGGATGAAGCTGCTGCTGCACTGACACGGATGAAAGCAGAGAACAGCCATAGTGCAGGACAAGTGGACACGTATGTGTTTAATGACTTCTGCTGGGTATCAGACATTTTTTGAGTTGATTTGGGGAAGTAACCAATTTTAGTTAAATATATCCTTTGGAAGAGCTTATGGACCTTAGCTAGATGGACATTAGAATGGATATAGTATTTTAACTGGATATATAAATGTATATATATTGTGTAGCTATAAAAATGGATTTTTTTTTTTTTTTTGAGTTGGAGTCTCACTCCGTTGCCCAGACTGGAGTGCACTGGCCGCTCCCAGCCACTGCAGCCTCGAACTGCTGGGCTCCGGCAATCCTTCCGCCTCAGCCTTCCAAGTAGCTGGAACTACAGGGCGTGTGCTACCACGCCCGGCTAATTTTTGATTTATTGTAGAGATGAGGTCTCGTCAAGCTGCCCAGGTCTTGAACCCACGGGCTCAGGCAATCCACTCACCTCAGCTTCCCAAAGCGCGGGATTACAGGCTGAGCCACTGAGCCCGGCTAAAAAAATGGATATTTTTATTCTTATATTCAGCTCTTATTCATTGAGCACTGTTGAATATGTTATACTAGAGTTTATGAGAAATCCAAACTGAATACCTGGTTTCCAGTTCTAAGGAAGTTACTTATGCTAAAGGTTATAGTAGTAAACTCTAAACTGACTGAGTAGTAATAAATAAAATGGACTACTAGTGTAGTAGTCTAGTTGCTTGCTACTCAAATATGGTACATGGGCTAGCAGTATCAGCATCACTTCAAGAACTTGTTAGAAAAGCAGACCCTACCCCACATCTACTAAATCAGAATCTGCATTTTACCAAGTAATGTAAGTGATTTTTGTACACATTAGACATTTTGCAGTAAAATTTTCTTAGTTTTTTTTTTTTTTTTGAGTTAGAGTCTCACTCTGTCGCCCAGACTGGAGTACAGTGGCCAGTCCCGGTCACCGCAGCCTTGACCTGCTGGGCTCCAGCGATCCTTCCACCTCAACCTAACAAGTAGTTGGAACTATAGGCGCGTGCTACCACGCCCGGCTAATTTCTTGATTTATTGTAGAGATGAGGTCTCACCAAGTTGCCGAGGCGGGTCTCGAACCCACGGGCTCAGGCAATCCACTCACCTCAGCCTCCCAAGGCGCGGGATTACAGGCTGAGCCACC
>CAUYQG010029298.1:0-29321 GCA_963574415.1 Tarsius wallacei
GCATCTTACAACCTAATTGAGGAAAACAAAACATACAAACTGAAGAGGACTAAATAGGTATTCACACAATATAAACACAATCGTGAACATTTGTTGATCTCCTGGTATATGCACAGTGCACAGAAGATACTGATATGAACAAGGCTAGTTTGTGCACTCTCTACACATAGTCAGTGTTAATGGTTCAAAGGGGGATCAGATCAGTGGGGTGCTCAAAGAATTAAGGGGTTGTTTGAAAAAGTAAGAAGCCGGGAGAGGGCAACCATGATCCTGGCAGTGGGGCAGAGGCAGAGACCTTCAGGTAGCAGTGCCATTCCATCCTTCCACCAGAGAAACTGGAGTACTTAAGAAACCCTAAAGAGGCAGTTCAGCCATCTGAGGTCCACCTGTAAACTTGTGGTTTGAGGACCGCTCATGGAGAGGAGTCTCTTGGAGATCTTGTTCTAAAGGTAGACTCCTCTGACCTACTTCAGAGCCATCACATCAGAATCTGAGAGGGTGAGCTTCAGAAATCTGTACTTTGAATACACTGCAGGTGATTTTTATGGACACTACAGTTCCCAAATCACTCATTTGCTGAGAACAAGGGTGTCAGATTCATTCTGATCCAAGTTCCAGGCCAGTCTTCACAGCTTTGGGATAAATTGTCCCTCTTCTTCTGCACAACATCTCTAAGCCTCACTGTCCTCATCTGTGTCAAGTGGAAACAATAAATACTACCTATAATCTTATCGTGAGGACCAAATGATGAGCAATCTAAGATGCTTAGCTACAGTTCGTGCTCGACAAATGCAATAAAAACAATAATAAGCTTGCGAAGAATTCACCAAGCATGAACAGGTAAAGGTGATGTGATGGTAAAGTGAGACAGAAGGAAATTCACCCAGGGCAGAGTCAGAGGTCCAAGCAGGAAGCTGGTGCTCTGAGGATATGCTTCCAAGGATAACTTCCATTTACCCACCACTGTCCATGTGCCAGGCCACATCTACACTCACTCAAAATACCCTTACAACCATCCTGTGAAGTCGGGATTTTAATTTAAAACTTAATTCTCACTTTGAGTACGCGAAATTCAAACTCCACAAAATGGTCATTTTTTTCTTTGTAGTTTACAAATAGAAGTTTGCTTAAATTTATATTACATATTTATTAAGGCAAAGAACTATATAGAAAAAAATATTTGTTCTGCTTAAGGCATACCTGGGATTAAACCACTGTACAAATTATCGTACATCTAAAACCACAGTGCATAACAGACTGACTGCATAAAAATATTAAAGATGTCAGCCGGCTGTATTTACCTGACTTAAGTCATAAATTAGATCGGAAGACAAAAATGCAGCATTTTGAGAACTTTCCTTGTTTGGTACCTTTATAGAACCGATACTTACCAAGCAACAGCATTTAGACTACTAAAACACATTTTTTGGTACCTGAATTTTTTCCTCCTCTTTCAACATCATAATATTAACTTTTAGAAGGCAGAGAGAATTCAAGGTGATCTTTTATGCTGTGTTTCATTAAAACACAACTCAAGGGAATTCTGATCTTCCTTCTCCCACCTCATAGGTCATTTATCACAGGTCTGATAGTGTCAAGTAGGAAATTAATAGGGACTTTATCTAAATATTGGTGAGTTAAGCATCTTGATCAAAGCAATTCTGCTAGTAAGTCACATGGCACATATTAGAGAACAAACTGCATCACAGCCAAATGGTCAGAACCCAGCCTGTGAGGTACCTGGCATGCCTTCCGCTAGGCAGAGTTGGGTCAGGACAGCATCAGGAGCACCCTGGAATGAGGCCAAGTTCTGAGACCAAAGGGCACACCAAGGTATCAGGGCTCAGGAATATGGGGTCAGCAATAGAACATTTCACATAGTCTGCCAAGAACCTTCCTTATTGCACAAGCTATTGTTAGTACTCAGAGAGATGGAGAAATAGCAGACATTTATTTCCTGTCACATTTCTAGAAGTGGTGAAATTCAAACCACTTCTCTGTTACTCTGCAGTCATGATTTGCTATTATTACTATGAAGGGAAAATGCCATATTTTATAATATTCCTGATACAGGTGGTACAGGCTCAAAATCCAAATACAGAAACTGGAGCTCTGAAAGGATCACAGTCTTCTTGAGAAGATTGTAATAGACACCTGTTGTGTTTGCCTGGTCAGCATCTATTCCCCCCTCTTCCGTACTAAGACCCTGGTTTTCGTGTATGTACCTCTCTCCCCCACCTAAGTCGTTGTGTTTCTGATAGTGTTGATGTCCATTCACAGACTCCAGGAAAAAAACACATGACCTTGGCTTCGCAAATAGCGTATTTCATGCCTCTGGTGACAGTTATAGGTTCATGCATGGCAAATGAACTGAACTTATTCAGTCAAGAGCTGATCAGAGAGTCTGCATTGGAGTCTGCATTGGAAGAAAATGTCTCTTTCTGCTGGGATTGGATTTGTCAGCGAATAGGCACACTTGTCAGGGCCTGCAGCATGGAGGAAATTAGCTATATTACTTACACGTGTGGATCCTTGCACGCCAAAAGTTCCACCGCTAGACCTTTCAGACATGTGAGCCAATGATTTTTTTTTTTCTGAAAACAGTTAGAATTTTTGTCATTTAGGAAAAAACTCCTGACTAATTGAGAACCACATATAAGGACCATCAATTTGTCATCAATTTACACTTAAAGTGAACTGATTTGGGGAGTATAGTGCATTGGTAGGAAGAGAATTGCTAGTGAGAGAAGGAAGATCGGACCTTAATCTATGGGCAGATATAGTGATATAGAGGAGACGAAAGGGCTCACAAAATAAATGAGTAAAATAAACAAAGCTAGAAACAATGTGAGTGAGGTTCATCAGAGGAAAACAAAACTGGACCATGTACTTCCACTATCTGGAAAGTAGAAATTAATTAATTATGAGAAGAGGGGCTTAGCAAATAAATGTGTCCCTGTTCTCAAGTGTGAAGGGGAGAGAGTTAAAAAGAAGCTACATTTTTAAAAGAGGCAAAGAGACTGGAGTGGGACAAAGCATTTCTATGTGGGGCATATTTGGGACAACATTCCCCAGGAGCCATTAAAGTCTAAAATTTTGCCTCAGCATTTAAATGAGGCAGTTAATTTAATCTGGTGCTCAGTGGATAAACTTAGAAAAATCTATCTGAAATTATTATTACCAGCAAACACCCTATTTTCACATGTAATATAGGAGAGCTGGGAAAGTGGCACAAAATACATAATGCTAGAATGCATTCATAATCAAGACACCATGCTGACAGACAAAAGGGAAAACAAAATAAGCATGTAATTCCATTTTGATACAAAACAAAAAACCCCTAAATAGTCTCAAGCAAAGAAATTGTCTCTGTCCCCATAGGTGATTTTTTAAATTCCATGTGACTCAGTAGTATCCGCTTTTAACTTTCTTGATGAACAACAATTAATAAATTATGTAATTCCATGTATCTCTCCAGGTGCCACACAGTCAAATAAAGAGATTAAATATAGGGAAAACAAGAGCCAAAAGTCACTTATTTGGTTAATTCATTCCAACCAGGAGTCTGATTCCAGGCATGACTCTAGTTAGATGGCATGAAATGCCTTGTTTAGATCTCAAGGACAAAGGCCTTAATTACAACAGAAAATACAAAAGTAAGATGAGAAAATTAAAGAGACAATGTAAGTTAAAAAAGTCAAATAACTAAGATGAAAAATAGAAAAACACACTAGTGCCATGATGAAATTTTAGTACATCTCTTTCAAATCCTAAACTCCAGATATATTTGCTTTATAAACTTAAGAGTGACTCTAAGATGCAGCAGAAGTTAGCATACAGTAATTCCAAGTGGTTGTATTAACTACAACAGTGCAAAAGTTAAGAATAAGGCATCAATGGGGTTTCCTGGTGGCTGATATCAGGATAGACCACAGGTATTTTTCACTCTGGTCATTTCTTCTGTTCCTTGACTCCACTGTATTTTATCTGTGTCTTGTGGAGCCCTGTACGTAGTACCAGGAGGAATCCCTGAAACAGAAATTTATGTATAAAATATTGTGTTTTTATTCTTACATATTTAAACTTCAGTCACCATCAATGTACTCTCCATTTGTGGCAATGCACCTATCAAGATGCTTTTTCCACTGCTCAAAACAGTTTTTGAACTCGTCAATTTGGATGCCTTTTAGTGCTTCTCCTGTTTTTTGTTTTATCTCTTCCATATCAGCAAATTATTTCCCTTTGGGGACTTTTTTCATCTGGGAAAACAAAAAAAGTCATTTGGGGTGTGATCAGGTGAATAGGGAGGGTGGGGCATGGGTGTCATGCCGTTTTTGGTCAAAAACTGCTGAACACACAGTGTGGTGTGGGCAGGTGTGCTTGTAAACCCCTCATCACTAAATGGGCAAAAGTGTCGAAAGAATCTCCAAAAACAATTCACTGAAGTTGAACTCAGCCTCTCACTACAACACTACCTGGTACACTGATGTTGATGGGTTCCTAGAACACTAACCTAGCAGAAGGAAGCATGTACTACAAGCACTCCTCTTCCCACACCACCAAAAAATAATTTAAGTTTTTTGAGGTCCCCTATCACATATTGTGGTCAGCCATGTACATGGCTAGATGTGTCCCTGGGCTGTACATTATTCTAGAACAAGAACCACCTCTCATATATCTGAGGTCCCCCCCCCGCCCCACCCCAGGGGCTTTCATCTTAGCTGAGTTTAAGGGAAAGGGAAGAGGCCGTCAAAAAGATTAGTTCTGTCCTTGAATAGCAATAATATAAATGCCATAAAAATCCAGGGGTCATAGAAGTCTTATAGTCCTGGGTCCAAGTTCTGGTTTCTCCACTATTGGCTGAGGTAGGTTGTATCAGTCCCTTAATCCCCTGCACAATACCGTTCTCTCTACTATTGAGATAAAAGTGATAGCCACACTTCTAGTTGTTGAAAGGATTTCAGGAAGTCATGAATGTGAAGGGGCCCTATACGACATAGAAGGTTTTAATAATTTACTATTGTTCTGTCCATAGGGTAAGGACTAGAGTTGAAGTACATCACTCTTCCTCAAGCATAAGCCTTCCTCTGGATGAATGCCTTCAACTCCAGTTTGTTGTCATTAGGTTTGGCCGCGGTCCTGTGTGAAATAATGGAAAACCACATGGGGTGTGAAGATACTTCCTAGGCACCCAGACCATAACTTGGATGCTGCTGCTCTGGACAGCTTCATAAAGGCAATCATTTAGTAAGACTATTGGAATGTGTTAGGTATAATTTTGTTTTGTAAAATTTCCTCATACCTGACAGACAGAAAAAAAAGGTGACAAGAGTAAATGAAGAAGGGAAACAAAAACAAATATTTGAGGCCCAGGGAGCTTTATCTACCCAAGGGCCAGGGCCAAAGGAGTGCCAGAACTTTCCCAAAGTCAAGGCAAGGTTACAGAAGCTGTGGCCTATTGTAAATGTTTAAATTTTAAAACCAATTGGGGTGGGAGTGGGTGGGGAAGTGCTATAACTGTGCTAGCCATAAGGTAAGTTTTTAAAAAAAATATCCATTCAAATGCACCCAGGGCCTGTGGTTGATACTAGGACACTCATAGAAAGGTGTGTGCTGAATCGTTTCTACTTTCCTGGTAACTGCAAGTTACCTCACTTGAAGATAACATCAGAGGCTTACTTTGTAAGCATGAGGTTTGATCCTGTGTGCCCTGGCCTCGCCCCTGGGATGGGTCTGGTTCAAAGCAGGGTGTTTTGATCTAATACTTTAATGAAGCCATTTGATGTTAAACCGCCTTGTCAACATGTAAAAAAAAATCACCATGTTTTCAAAAACATAGAAACGATGTCCCTTACCAGTATTGGATTCAGGTCTTGTGGGGCCTAAGTTTTATATTTCATTTAAAAATGAATAAATTAGATATGAAATAAGTATTTATTTAGAACAAGAAAAAGCACAAGTCATAAATGTTTTTTAAACTGCAAAAGCATAAGCATCATCAACAAAAAAAAATAGCAATTTTTTATTAACTGTCTTAGCACACCTCTGAAGAATTTTTTCCTACATTTCTTGTATATGGGCTTGAGGGGATCCCCAAAAAACTGGAATTTATTTATTAAAAATTATATATTTATTCTTACATGTTTAAACTTCAGTCATCTACAAACCACTCTCCATCTGCTGCAATACACCTATCGAGATGCTTTTTCCATAGTCCAAGACAGTTTTTGAACTCGTTGGTTTGGATGCCTTTTAATGTGCCTGCCATTATTTGTTTCACCTCTTCCACCTCAGCAAAACATTTCCCTCTGAGGACTTTTTTCATCTGGAGAGACAGCAACAACAGCCAAAAAAAAGTTGCTTGGGGTGAGATCCAGTGAATAGGGAGGGTGGGGCACAGGGTCAGGCTAGTTTTGGTCAAAAACTGTCGAACACTCAGCACGTGTGGGCAGGTGCCTTGCCATAGCGGAAGAACCAGTCACCTGTTTGCCACAACTCGGGACATTTCTTTGGCAAATCATGACACAATTTTCTCAAAACTTCCAGATAAAAACTTGGTTAACCATTTGATCCAGAGGAACACATTTTGAGTGTACTACAGGGAGTCACCCTCCAAAAATATAATTCCGATTTTTGGGGGTCCCTTCTCGTATATTTTTTATCATTCTTTCATATGCCACTGCTTTTGTAATATCAGTCCTTAGAATAGAATAGAAGAAAGATATCTTTCTTCTAACACCATTCATCAAATTTATTTTTGATTACTGATAGTTTAGAAAAGTTGCTAGCATCACAACTAATTACTAGCGATACATGTACTTTCTTAGGATGTTGTCAAATTTGAGAAAACTTTTATCAGGTTTTTCATATATGAACTGTAGGATTTCAGAGTGTCTCAAGTTTTCTAATGCAGGGGCCAATCTTAAATACTCTTTGAGTAAACCAAACTTAACTAGTCAATGCACTTGTTATACTATTTTAAGTTTTATGCTACTGTTGCTGTCAGCATTTTATTTAAGTCAATAAGAAATGTGAATATTTATTCAGTATGTCCATGTAATTCCGTGACTTGAGATGTGTAAACCATGTAACTTCACAAAGTGTTTGTAGTATCACTACATACGTGTGTCCGAAAAACATAGCAATTCTGAAAAATTCCCTGTTGATAGATTGCAAAAATATTTCTAAATGTATCAAATACATTACCAAGTATATTCCTGGCACAGAGAACTTGTGTTTTGATGAGGCATTGATGAGAATTGAGAGATTCTCTTACAATTTTACATACCTGACGATTGGAATTGTTTTCCTCAGACTAGCTTCTGGCTTTCTATAGCTCAACCTGTACTTCTCCTCCGCCACCCACAGACTTTCAGCACTGGGGACTGTAGCTAACACACATGTCCACATGTGGGCTCTTGTTCTGTACCTTTGGGTCATAAGGTTGGCAGGTTGAAGCCGTGGCTGGGGGAGGGAGCATGGAAGTAATTTCCACACCAAAACAGCAAGCTAAATAGTTCTGCATGGATATGATCGTTGTAAGTATGCCCTCTGACCTAAACCCAGACAGACTCCTAACTCAACTTTTCTGTACACCTTCCCCCAAATGCCTGTGGCAACCCAGTGCCACTCCAGAGCAGGTGAGGGCGGAAGGAGAAAGTAGCCATCGTCCACTGAAGTTCCACTATTTTACTTTTACACATTCTATTTTTTTAAAAAAAAACTGATTATATAGACACATTACTAGGACTCTCATAGAGCTTTTGAAGGGGTTCATGAAAGTGAGGGTCCTTGAAGTCTATGCTTCAACAATCTGCAATGAACCACTTTCATCCCTGGCTTTTATTCCATTCTCAACTTCAAACATAGTCATAGAGAATTTTTCTTTGTAAATTTCGCTTCCGCATTATTTGAATACAGAAGATATGTTCTTCTGCATGAATAAATTCTAATTTTGAAATCAGAAAAATAGTACTGATTTTTAAGAGTGTATTAGAATTGACCAGGTTTGACTGTAAAGCTAATTACCTGTTCCTCCAACCTCTACTTTGAAGGAGTTTAGTAAGTAAAATGCTTCTATAAATGGATGATGGAGAAAACTATTAGAAATTGAACTGAGTGTTTTCTGTGAAATCTGGAGAATATGAGATCCTGCTGTTCTGAAAATATCCTCCTCCTATTCCCACCTCCCCGCCATTGCCCAGTGGATACTATATTCAAATAAGGTATGGAATCAAAGAGTCAACTGAAAACAGAGGTTTTCATCCCATAGATTTTTTTAAATAATAAAAAAAAAAAAACAGACACCAGAATGAGTACCTCATTCTGAACACATCTATTTATTAATTAAAAGCAAGTGATAGAACAGGCACAATGGTTCATGCTCACACCTGTAATCCCAGGGATGTGAGAGGCCAAGATGGGAGTATTGCTTGAGCCCAGGAGTTTGAGGTTACAGTGAGCTATGGTCATGCCATTGCACTCCAGTCTGGGAGACAGAGTAAGACCCTCTCGCTACAGGAAAAAAAGCAAATGATAATGACAATGATCATTTCAGAGGTAATTCTGAGACACTGAAGTGTTGAGGTAGAGATCATGCAAACAAATTCACAGAAAATGAGTTATTAATGGAAGGATGAGTGACTCCTTCTAAGATTTGCAGGAGTGATAAGAACATGACTTTTTTTCCATGTAGTTTGCTAGCCATTTGAGGCTTTATTTCCATACCATCCCTCTCACAGCCTTGACAATAACACACCCTTGATTTCATCTCATCCCTTATCCCTATCCCAGGGAGTATAGATTGGAGACGGGTGAAGTTCAAAGACGGAGTAAATCTGAGTCAAATATTCTTTGTAATTAAGATAGATAAACTTTTAGGGTTTGCTTGCAAAATATTTCCAACTCAAACCTACTGCCTCAAATGGCACATTCAAGCATCAAGAACTCTAACAAATTAAATTATGAAGCAAAAATTATAGAAGGATGTATGAAACTTTGTTAAACTCTTGAGGAATAAATGTGTCCCCGCATAGCATATTTTCTGGATGGAACACAAAAACTTATTTCTATAATGCTATCATATCTCTTATTATTCCTTAGTAGCTTATTTTATGAGTGTGTCTCAACAGCTATTTTCAATAGAATTGCATTTTAAGGAACTTAAAAAGCATACTTTCCCTTCCATTCCGATGTAGGTCTATACAATAAAGCAGCTCACAGTGACTACATGGAGTGTTTGGGGTTGTAAATTTTACCTTATAAGGTAAAAGGAGCCTAAAAATGTGAGGGGAGCATCATCTGGTAGGAGAAAACTCCAGAAACCTCTGATTGTTCCAAGGTGGGTTACTAGATATTCACGTAACGTATGTACCTCCATTTCAAGACCCTTTTTCTGAGTCTACACAGTGAAATTTGGTAAAAACAGATCCATGAACCTTCCGTTGGCATCTATCTCCTTGATGTGACCTTCACTGCAGTAGATATTTCCAAAACTAGGCATTCATTCTTTCTTTCTTTCATTTACTTATCAAAGAATGATGGCATTCTATATGCCAGGAAGGGAAGATACTTCAGTGAACAAAGTAGGTATGACTGTTGCCTTCATGGAACTAACAGTTGACCAGAAAAAGAGAGACAGTAAACAAAATATTGCTCAAATAATTAATTAGTTAATCATAGGGAGGATTTCTTCCATTGCCAGGAGTACTGGATTTGATCCTGTGAGTTGAGGAAAGAAAGATGGTTGCCAAGAACTTGAAATGTGTATCTTTCTGCTATGAAACCAGAGGTGAGGCTGCTTCTAGTCTTGTCCCCAAAATTGTAAGGTGGGAGGACACTTGTTAGCCTGGAAGGCTTACATCATCATGATTCCTGCCCCTGGGAGATGTGATCATATGCCCACTCAGTATACTGGGGTTAGGAAGACGTGTTTTTCAGAGCAGAGATGGGTAAATGTGCTCATCAGACCAAAACAAAAATACGATAGCCTTATATTCAAATCATTATAGGCCATATGTATTCGGGGCTTATTCTAAGAGCAAGCAGAAAGCCAGTGCAGTATTTTAAGCAAGGGAGTGATGTGATCAGATATATTTAAATAGCCCTCGCTTCATCGAGGATAATGGTATAGATGTAAACTAAGAACAGAGGCAATGAGATCCGTTAGAAGATTATTTCAGGCTAGAAAAGATGTACCTTAGTTTAGGGTGGTGCCTTTGATGACAGAAAACAGTTTACCTACTTTGACTTTACCTAGTCAAGAACTATTTGCCAGCTAAAGTATCAGCAGGAGGCTGACCACACAAGGACAATGAAAAGGGAGAAACCAAGACAACTCATCAGTTTCCAACTCGAGTAACATGTTCAGTGACTCCCAGCCTGGCTACACATTAATTTCAGAGATTCTCATTAAATTGTTTCAGCAGGAGGCCCAGGCACAGACATGTTTTCAAAACCCCTCAGAAGTTTCAAATGTGTAGTCAGTCTAGAGTCCCTGGATTAGGTGGGCAATGGTTCCCAAATTCAGAGAAAATGCTATGTGCTCCATCCTCTGTCCTCTGTAGATTTTTCCAGAGAAGCTGTGACTCCTCCAAGTGCAATATCAAGTTTAGAGTTGGAGATAGATAAAGATATAGATACAGAAACATTTCTGGATGTTACAGGAAGGATCTAAATTGGAGACAGGTGAAAGTGATTGACACATATATTGTAATAGAAGTCACAGTGGAATAGGAAATGACTTCAAGAAAGTATTACAGTGAGACAATAAAAGGGCATGAGAAACCCCTCCATTAAAGACAGAGGATGATGAGTCAGCAAAGGAGGCAATGGAGGAATGCTGGTAGGTTAGGAGGAAACCAGAAAAATGCAGTGTTGCCAAAGTCAACCCAAGGGAATGTTTCAGGAAGAGAATGCATAAGTGGGTTGAAAGTTGTGTTTAATTTTGGCATGGCCTGGAACTCCACCCTCCTCCCAACCGTCAAACCTCTGGGTTGAGTTCGGGGCCCTCCCCTTGATAAGGCTCTACCTTGGAAAGACAGCTATTAGGAAGGAATTATGTTTAAAGACCAAACTGTAGGAGACTACAAAGCTTATTTTATGAGGATTTGGAAAATGATGGCAATCTCATTTCAGATACTAGACACAAAAGAGAACATTTTAAGCGCACAGGCACTCATGACTTCTAGCTCTTAGATGTATGTTATGTTCGCCTATTTGTGGGTTTAAACTTGGCAAGGATAGCAGCCCTTTTAGTGTTCAGTAGCATTCTTTCTGTTGCCAAGCCTACCCAGGGAAAAACAAACAGAGAGTGATCTTTCAGAACTTCTCTTTGGGATCCTACTCTAACATGTACAGATTTTTGTCACAGTTTCAGTATCTGTATTATTTTATTCTATTTCTTTCCATGTGTGTTCCCTGAGGGCTGACAATAATCTCATACGAGCTTGTATCTCCAGGATCAATCACAGTGCCTAACACTTGGTATGTGCTGAATAAATGTTTGCTGAATGAATGGAAAGTTGCATAATTTTTCTGTGAACTCATGAACAGCCAATCTGGAAATTCCATCACTAAGTATTCTTTCAGTATAGACTGTAAAATACCATTTAAATAAAGGATGTGGTTTATCCATGTTTAAGTTTTAGGTCAATTTTCTATGGAGTTAGTAAAATCTCATTCCAATACAAATTATCTAATCCCTTGGTGCTGTGGGTTTTCTGCCTATAAAACAAGAATGGCTATGCTGATTTCCCTTGGCGTTACACCGAAGATTGTGACACTCAGAACTCTGCTGGCCCAGGAGAGGCACTTTTTTGTCTTATTTTCTCCTGAATACATGTTGGTTCAGATGCCGTGAAAGCAACAGATACGTTCTCTGAGTCTGTGTACAAATTCTCCTGGAGCCATTGCAAGGCTGAATCTTGTTGATCATGTCCTTCTTTGCCACAGGGGTGATTTTTTGGGTGGTCTCCAGTCCCTTCTGGGCTGGACAACAGGAAGCATTGGTGGTCCTAGGGCAGACGTAGACCAGCTGCAGCAAATGTAGTCAATACTGTCCTTAAGATCCCACCAGATTTGGATTACTGTCTTCAGAGCTGATCTCCCCTCTAGTCAAATCCGGCTGTGCAGTTGAGTTAAGGATCTCTTGGTGGAAAACCTGTCAGAGGTGAGAGATTGTCTTAACCCAGGGCAACCTTTCTAATTACAATTTAAGTAATAAAATGTCTCCACTCACTGGATGCATTGATCAAGTGCTGATTACTCGTATATGTCAGGCTCTTGAAGGGCTTTACCACATTATCTCATTTTATATTCACCCAGACATTGTAACAATCTCCACTTTACACATGCAGAGAGTAAAGCTCAGAGATGTTAAAAATATACCCAGCATTACACAGCTGGCAACAGGCAGAAATTCAAATCTCCCTGACTCCCAGCTCAGTCTCTAGACTACTTTTCAGTCTTGCCCCGTAGACCAGTTGATCATCATTTTTGTCTTATGTCAAATGTTATGATTTTAGAAGAAGCCCAGTGATCTTACTTCTACAGCTTTTCAATTTCTTTTACCTGTTTCTCACACCATTTACATATCTCATTATATGTATCAGCAACTGAATGTAAACAGCTGGCGCATTGAATATTTCAGGAATCACTCTACTCATGCATAAATGACAGTGGCTCCCGCTCTTTGTACATACAAATAACTCCAGTTTTGAAGTTGCTTTTAACATTATACTCAGGAGGATTGCTGTAGATTCTTACATTTTCATTGTAAAGGACCTAGTAGTTTCGTGGGAGCAAGATAAAAGTTAATAAAGGTCATGTTATGGTTCCTGGGGAAACACAGTTCCATTTTCTTCAAGAATTACTAGGTAGATTATAGTGCTGAAGTATGAACACTGATCAAATTAACCCTTTGGATTGAAGACAGTAAATAGTTTTCTTCTTAAGTATCAACTCCAACTGATGGGTGGTAGCAGCCTGAAGTGCTGAGGGGAGAAAAATTTGAAGCTGTGTCTAGGCTTGGTGACAAAGAATGCAATAATCAGTTTTTGATGTCTTCCAGGGGTGGTAAGGAGTTGTGTACGTACCACAACTCGCCAGCATTGAGCAAGAACACTGACCCAAGAGAGACTAATCTCCAAATAAGATCTATCACTTTTACTGTAATAAGACCCATTTCACAAGTTACCCAAAAAAGAACCTATAAGTGAGACACTTCAATTATTTTTTAAAATGCAAATACAAAGAAATGTAGAGACGGAAATATCCTTTGCAGAGGGGACAAACAGATCACATTCCTGTGATGTCTCTTCATGTGCAGGGACAAAGGAACTATGCCCAGTGAGTAAGGAGGAAGGGCAGATCTGACAAGGCTTTTCCTGCTGCAAGCTTAGAGAACAGCATAGCTGATGAGGTGAGTAAGATGCCTAAATTAGTACATTTCAGCAGAGAACTGCAGAGGGACGGTGCTGTCCCAAATGCCATAATCCCAAATGTTGAAATTTCAAAAGATCAAAATCCTGAAAACATAATTCTGAAAAAAAATTTCTTTAATAGGTATTCATTTATATATTTTTAAAGGGGATTTGACACATGAGCTGAGCAGAATAGGTGTCCAAGTCTTCATGGATCCCTGTATGGAAAGCTTCTCCTCTGAGGACCCTGAGCATGACTGCTGTAGGATTTAGGGGACTGCAAGGTGCTTATTACAGATGCTTCTTTTTGGTATGGGGTATTTGGTCTTGCAGATAAATGGTATCGGTCTGACAGGTTTTCCTGTCTTGAAGCATTGGAGGTAGAAGAGCCTGCCTCTGTCTGGCAGGGCCAGGGATGGCTTCTCAGCGAAGGAGACATTCTCTATTTGCTGGAGACGCTATAAGGAAGTCACTTTGGTCCTAGACCAAAAGGATGGGTAGAGACATAGAAGCAACTAGTTCAAGGTTCCCGGAGTACAGGGTGAGACACTAGGATGGGTGGAGGGTCCTGATGATGTTGGGTCTGAAAGTCACTAAAGATTTTTAAGCAAAAATGTGGAATGAGCAACTTTGTGGTTAGAATGATCACCCTAAGACTCAATTGGTGGGGGGAGAGAAAGAGAGAGAGAGACATTGGTTAGGTAATGATTGTCCAGGTTTTAAAAAATGATGCATAAGCAGTGGAAATACTAAGAATTAAAATTATCAGGACTTAAAGACTGATGGATGAGGGGAAATGGGAAGAGAGGAAGAAAAAATTTTAAAGTGGCCGGGCTCGGTGGCTCAGCCTGTAATCCCGCGCCTCGGGAGGCTGAGGTGAGTGGATTGCCTGAGCCCGCGGGTTCGAGACCCACCTGGGCAACTCGGTGAGACCACATCTCTACAATAAATCAAAAAATCAGTCGGGTGTGGTAGCGCGCGCCTGTAGTTCCAGCTACTTGGAAGGCTGAGGCGGAAGGATCGCCAGAGCCCAGCAGGTCGAGGCTGCGGTGGCCGGGAGCAGCCACTACACTCCACTCTGGGCGACAGAGTGAGACTCCCAACACACACACATACACACAAAAGTTTAAAGTGACTCCCAGATTTCTGGCTTGTGAAGATAATAGGACCATTAAGCAGATTAGAGAATATTGAATAAGTAGTGGATTTTGGCTTTCCAGCCTAGTCCAACACCAGCAGCAATAGTGACAGTGACCAGTTGAGAGCATGAGTTTTGAAGTCAGAGATTAGGATTCAAATCAGGAACTGATCACAATCTTGAAAGACATAATCCCAATGTTGAAATTTCAAAAGAGCAAGGTCCCGAAAATATAATTCTGAAAAAAAAAATTAAAGAATTTTAAAAGGTGTTCATTTACATGTTTTTAAAGGGGATTTATTTGAAAAACAAATAGAAATATGACAGAACGCTTCATAGACCACTTTACACACAAAAAAATCGGTAATAATAACATACAAGTTTTTGCAAGCATACATAGGCACAACAGTTGCGTGGGTATAACAGTTATGAGCAGACAAATCAGATTCACAAATTTAGAAATAGGTCAAAAAGAGAAATGTATAAATGCATATCACTATAGTGGGTAATTTTGTGCACCCAGCTTTATAACCACAGTCATCTTCAATACTGTGATAGGCAAACTAAGTCTTTTGATGAGATCAACCAAAAACTTAGATGGACCACCATGACATATAGAGTCACCCAAAGAGCCAATACCTCAAGAAATTTTATCTTTCCCAAATGCAGGTGTACAAAAAGGACATCTCTTCATTTACTGAGGAAGTTTCAATGTTTTTACACACACACACACACACACACACACACAGAGCTTACACAGAGTCAACATTATGATAATGCACTTCAAAGGAGTCAAATTCGCAAAAAAATGCATAAAATGAACTAGAGCCCTCTAAAAGTCTCTACAAAATTTATACCTTCAGTATTGGAAATGACACAAAGATGAAATACACAGTATAGTGAATTATAAAAATAATGCTGACAATTTAAAATGGTAAAAAAAAAAAGAAAAAAGAAAAAAAAACTAAAAAGAATATTTCACATATAAAAAAGTATATTACTGGCATAGATTCTGGGCAATTGCACAGAGAAGGCCCATAGAAGTTGGCTGACACTCATGATTATTATCTATGTTTTCAAGCCTTGCATCGTCACGAACAACTACTTTCTTTTTTTTTCTTTTCAGGACTTGGCTCTCAAAGAATATGTTCACATTCATTTTCTACATGGTGTTGCTCTTTTTGACTCCTTCTATGATTCAATATACACACCCAAAATAATGCTTCGCCAGGTTTCTAGATATTCCTTAATCCAGTCAAGTTGACACTTACAATTAAACTCACAAAGCCACCCTTGTCAACTTGGCATCCATGCCCATCTCTTTAAACCATACTTAATTTCCAAATACAGACAATAACAAGGTAATAATTCTACCTAACATGATGCAACTGTCCTATTATTATGATTTGGGGGGTTTTGGACTTTAGAGATCTAGACTTTAGGAATTCTGATCTTTCAGGATTTCAACATTTGGAATTATGGAGTTTGAAATTATGTCATTCGAGATCATGATCCAAACCCATTCAAATCCGCCCTTTCCTCTCCCATTTAATAGCTAGTTAGACTTTCCGTACCTTAATTTCCTATTGTAAAACTGAGAAAATAATAGCATGCAGCTTATAGGGCTGATTTTGAAGATGAGCGTATGTATCCAAGACACTTCATGCAGCTCCTAGTACATTGTAAACACTCAATAATGCCAGCTGTTTTTAAATCGACAGATAATTTTTTTTTCTTTTTACTAAGTAACTAATGGGATTAAAATGTTTTTTATTCTCCTAGTCACATAAATTCACTTGCTATTTTTATTTCACTAGCTTGACTGAATTTCGGCTAAGGCATTTAGACATAGCACATAAAACTTGCTCTTGAACAGGCTTCCAATTAGAAAACTTACCATTGGCTTCTTGACCAAAACATCGAATACCCTCCTGGGAACCTGACTCTTTGGAGCCCACACTTAATAGAGAATTAGGTTACTCCTCTTAGATTGTGCTGGGATCTGTCTCAGTCCAAACAGTACCATGATTTGGCTTTCTATTTCCTTCCACACAGCTCTTGTAAGCTATTCCTAGTAATTGCTAGCAATGCACAAATAGTTAAGTTCATGGGGCAGACAGACAATGGTATCCATAATGTCCCACATAGGGCTTGGCACAGAGCAGTGACTCAATATATTTTGGATGAATAAATTCATGCTCCCCTGTAGCGCCACTCCAGTGCCTAGGCAGGTGAAGCAACATTAGCACCATGCTGACCCTCACACACTTCTTCCCTCTACCCAAGCCCTGTGCCCTAAGCAGTATTATTTTTAGCATGAATTATTCTTCCTAGATACTTCAAAGCATATAACGGAAACATTTAATCTGCTAATCATAAAATGAAGACTGTAAAATAAATATGTATTAATTCATACGGATACATCTCTTCAAGCAGACACTGATAGACTAAAATGTTTTTGCCATGTAGAGATTCAACGGACTGACCAAGTTTCTCTGAATGTGAATGTGTCCACCCAGACAACTCAGGACAGTATGAATTAATAGAACTTATGGGTGCTTGTGTGTTTTTCAAACCCTACTTTAAGATTCTGTGTTTTAATGAGATTTTCAAAGCAGAAAATAGAGCCCCCCTGAGATTTAAACAGAAAATAGATTTAAAATAGAAAAATAAAATAAAACAAAGCTAGTGTTGTTTCACGGGCATAGAAAGGTGCTAGAATTATTTACTACTTTCTGGACTTTGCATTATGACCAAATTGGTATTTTCCAGGTTTTCCATTAACTTAAAATGTTCTGAGGTAAACACATCATTTACCATGACTAAATCTGAAGTGTTGCTGTAGCTTCCTTCTGGGCAGCAAAAAACTAGACTGAGAGGTAAGAGTTCTAATCAACCTCTTTGTTGAAGTAGCACTACAGAAAATGCATAGATTTCATCCAACAACTGGACTGAGAGTCTAACAGGTACCGCAAAGCAGAGGCTAAAGCAGAATCAATGGTAAAATTGTCTAGTTCTGAAATCTCACCTCCAGAACCAGAATTCAACGCATCTTATCTCAAAAATTCCTGTAGAGTTACTGAATGGCAAAAGTACATAGAGTTGGCTTGCCTCACCCGCATTTCTATTAGGTTGTTCCTCTATAGAAGGGCTCTTCAAGAATGAAGCTTCTGCCACCTCTCCTGGTCCAGTTTGCTAGAAATACAGCTCTCAGAATTCATCAGGACTTCAAATTTCCTTCTTTCCCTGAATTAGATGCACTAACTTTGTTTCTGTTAACAGGTAGTCTTTTAAGAGAGATGCAAGATTATAAGGATGAATAGAAAAGCCAATTCAGTACAACCCTTTTTCCTCTTTCCTAATGTTCTACCCCCTAGAATTGGAGACAGGGACCTCTCTAGGATGGGACTCCACTTGGTTTGTAAAGTTTATCTGATGAACAAACAAGGGATGCTATAAAATAGGCCTTCACTCACCACCAATTTTAGATTTCCAACTGGTAACCCAGCACAGCCTTGAGTAAATTATTTGGAGGATGTTGTGAAGAACACTCAACACAGGAGTTCCCAGAACAATTTTTTAAAAGCTTTTCCCTGATCCTGGCTACCTGATTTCTCCTGCAGCCAAATATTAAATGCTTACTTCTTGGCACTTCCCAGGTTGAATCAGGAGCAAAATCCCTGTCCACTTATGACTACATCTACCATAACTTACATTCACCCAAGACAAGGCTAGATCCACACACTGCTTATTCAGAATCAGATATTTCTTTGACATACTAAGATATTAGTATGTGACTATTTAAAGTTCAATAACATCACCTGGTTCACACATACAGATAAAAAAGACTCTTATTTCAGTGAATTAAGAAAATAAGATAATGGCAGTAAATACCTGTCTGGGGATGGGGGGACACTTCTTATCAACAAGGGTGCCTGAACGAAACATATTTGTGTACCTAACCCTTAACTGTACCCCTCAATATCACAATTAAAAAAATATTGTATATAAAAAAATAAAAAATAAAAAAATAAAAATAATAAAAACAATCTTACTAGTAACAAAAGAAATGTGATTAAAGCATTAAGACTAAAAAAAAAAAGAAAAGAAGAGATATAATATAGATAGGAGACATTTCAAGGAAAGAGAATGTATTTAAAATCATTTCATCTTATAATATACCTCATAAGAATGCCACTATACAAATGGGCAGTTCTAATTGTTAAACAGTTGTTAAAATTGAGCTAAAATAACCTTTCATAAGACTTTCAGCTTCAGTTCCTAATTCGGTTCTTTGGAACAAATCATGGTATATTTGCATACGTGGAAATATTTTTCTAAGAAAGGTTTGATTCCTTGCTTGGCAACTGTGACTGCTCCTTTCAAAGTAAAGCTTGAAATTTTAAATTAAAACGTTTGATGAACAACCATCCAGTCCATCAAAAACAAAGAGTATCTACTAAATGCCAGGCACTGCACTCAATGCTGGGGGATAATCAGCAGCAAGTAATCAGCTTATTCCTAAGGGATTGTCCTCCACTGGTTTTGTTTTGTTTTGTTTTGTAACACCTCCTTGGAAAATAAAATGAATTAAAAACAAAATTTAATTTGTGGGGGAAGAAGGCATCAAAATAATATGGAATGTACTGGTGACAAATGTAACCTGTAGGAAAAGTATGCACAAAGGAGTCACATTTATTTGGCTCCTAGTAATTCCAGGTATGCCATATTTATTATTTCACTGCTTATCACAACTCTGTGACGTGGGTTTTACTTCCCGCTTACCAAGAAAGAAACTGAGGTTTTAAAAGGTTATACATTTGCTGTAATAGAGCCAAGAGTTGCATCCAATCTAATTCCAAAGTGTATGTACCTTAGTTTTCTAATATTCATTATATGGAGAAATCAGTGCAAGAGGATTACCACTTATCACGGGATTTAACACTGTATGTGAATGGCTATTACTACACCTCCCTTGTATGTTTTATATACAAACCAGTAAAAAATTATTTATTTTTTAGCTTTAGAACATTTGTAAGCCATTGATTTGCAGTGTAATAATTGTGTACAACTTGCAATGCTATAAATCTATTTGATGCTTCCAAATTGGCACATCACTAAACGCTTCTAGAATTTGTAATCAAACTTTTTTTTTTTTTGAGTTGAAATCTCACTCCGTCGCCTAGGCTGGAGTGCAGTGGCATGCTCACAGCTATTCCAGCATAGACCTGCTGGGCTCCGGTGATCCTCCCTCCTCATCCTTCCAAGTCGCCAGAACTACAGGCACGTGCTACCATACCTGGCTAATTTTTTTATTTATTGTAGAGATGCGGTCTCACCAAGTTGTCCAGGCTGTTCTCAAACCCATGGACTCAGGCAATCCCCTCACCTCGGCCTCCCAAAGTACTGGGATTATAGGCTTGAGCCACCATGCCCGGCCCATAATCAAACTTTCAAAGAAAGCACGCCAATGCAGAGAACCTTTGGCAGAGAACAATCATGTGGCCATTTTTCCCCCCAGAATACTTTAAGGCTGTTGAAATCAACGAGTGTGGAGGAAGAGTGAAAGTGTACTTGGAGGGAGACAAGTGTGCCTCCCTTTGGAGATGCCGGGACTCTCTCCCAGCAGAATTGCAACTAAGGGGTTGGTCTTAGTGGTTTCATTGAGCTCTAACCAGGATTCTAGGATTCTGCTGAACCCTCTTGGTCCTTTCCTGACTGACTGCCTCTCAGCAGGAGGTGGCTTGGGTTTGGTCACTACCATTTTCCCATTGTGTCAACTTCTGCCACATTCTAAAAACAACCACAGTACCAGTGCGTTTAAAATCCTGCTCGCATTTGCCAGTGATGGGAGACAGACCCAGCTCTGCTCTGAGGCCAGGCACTTGTGTTTCAACATGAAAGAAGGGATGACAGGGAATTGTGGCTTTGTTCAGCGGGCCATGCCATCTGTAACATTTGCCATGCAGACCCGCGCATTCCTGTTGGAGGGCAAGATTGCACCACTATTGTTCTGACTCCAAAATTGTTTCCGATATGGATGCCTGCAGTTAACCTCCCATATTGACTTTACACGTGGGAGGTATGGAGAAAGGCCCAGTGGTGTTCTTAACTGGATTCTCTGTAGTTCACAAATAGCCAAGATGTGTGCAGATGCATGTTTTCAACTTCCCTCTACAGTAACTTGAATGGGTCCTTTGCATTAGAATCTCCTTTAAAGTCTTTAAAAGTTCAATGTGAAATTAAAGGAAAAGAGTTTAACTTACAGATCTTTGCACTCGATACTGCAGCATATCTTTTTCATTTTATTTCGGCTCTTAGAGATCCCCTGATGAGGTGGCATGAGCAACACCAAAACGGACCACGCAAGAGCATTAATTCCGAGGCACGGCCCTGTATCCCTGCAAGGCTGGCTGGAAGTGGCTCTGAAAATGTGCTATGAAATAGTATCATCTAGCTCCACCAGTCTCTACCCAACCAGCACCAGCCCCCTGCCCTCTTAATTGTTGCTCTAAGAGGTTTTTTTTTTTTCTGAAACAGTCATTCTTGCAGTCTGCACATTCCTGTTTGTCTGATGCAATCTTAGCTTACTACCACCGAAGTCCCAATTCCGCTCTTGCCCACAGAGCAGCTGTATCAGGTTGAAAGCGCACAAAGGGAATATATTTGTTGGCTGCTGGTAACAACAGATTCCCTGGTAAATGCTGGGGACAGAAGTGGAAGTTAATTTGTTGATTAACTTCAAAAATCTTAGCACATTTCTAGGCCATGTAGGGCTCAATTATAAAAAGAGAATGTGGAACACAGTAAAAAGAAGTTACTCAGTAATAGCCAACTATATCTGATTTATGAATCACTTTCACATGTGATGTATTAATCAGGATGCTTTTGACTGTAACAGAAACCAGCTAATGCTAATTAAAGTTAATATTGATAATAGTAGTTGATTATGTGGATGCCAGAGTATCTCACTAACCTCAGGGCAGGGGTGTACCTGGGTCTTAAAAACGAGAAATTGGCATGCTCTAGAGAAACCCCCAGATCCCCTCTTTCTTTTGCCTTTAGTTTATTCTCTTTAACTGCAGAGCTGTGTTCTCGCTGATTTAACTGCATGGTAGAAAAAGTTTCTCCAAACAATACCTTCTGAGTTCACCTCTTCTCTGTTTAAAAGAATAGCTGCTGGGCTCAGTGACTCAGCCTGTAATCCCAGGACTTTAGGAGGCCGAGACAAGTGGATTGCCTGAGCCTGCAGGTTCGAGACTAGCCTGGGCAACTTGGCGAGACCGCATCTCTACAATAAATCAAGAAAATTAGCCAGGCATGGTAGCGCGCCTATAGTTCCAGCTACTTGGAAGGCTGAGGTGGAAGGATCTCCAGAACTCAGCAGGTCAACGCTGGGGTGGCTGTGTGTGTGCTCTGCACTCCAGCCTGGGCAACAGAGTGAGACCCCAACTTAAAAAAAAAAGAATAGCCAGGTGAAACTGGAATTTCTTGGTCCTAATTCTAAGTATCTGAGAGATCTTGTTGGTCAGGTTCCCAGTCCTGTTCAATCACTTGGGGTAGCAAGGCCGGATCATATTGCTCAAGTACCCTGCGGGTAGGAGAGAATGAGGCTGTGGAGGAGGGACAGTTACCCCGAAATTGAAGGTTCAGGAGAGGTAACTCAATGGATACCAATGCATAAATTGTTTACTTGTCTCCCCCAATCACGAACAATTTCATTAGCAGTAGTGGTCTCATTTGCAGATAAAGAAAGTAAACTTCAGCAAGATTATAAGGTAAGACCAAAAGCACAATCAAGTTTTTCTCAGTTTCTTCACCAGCCTTAGTTGTAAAGGAGTAAGGAGGAAGACAAAGTAAAATAAACAAACAAACAATAAAAACAAAACACAATGCCCATCCCCTATCTTTGAAAGATTTTAAATGTAACTATAGATACAAGACAGACTCTTAAAAAAATAGTTTAATAACATCTTGAAAGCAATGACTGTATATGGTGAACTACTGAAAGAGGAAAATAAACTAAAAGCAACCAAAATTAGTCAGAAAGGGTCATTTGGGGTTCTTGTTTAGCAGGTACTTGGGAAAGAGTTTGGAAAGAACATTTCAGACATAAGAAATTTTAAAAAGTCAATTACCAACAGCAATTGATATGTAAAAATACTGCAAATTTGACTCATTCATCCCCCTAGCATTTGCAAGAAGGCAAGATTTATATTCTCAGAGAAATAAAGGAGGATAAAAGGGAAACCACATAGATGTCCAGATTTCCGAATAAGCAGAGACGATCCTCCAGGCTACCATTCTTCTCCTCAAAGAGAGCTAACTTCTTATAATTATTGTGTTTTCTGAGGCAGATCACCACAAAGTGTTATTTTAATCTCTAGCTCAATAGGGTTAAGCAGAAACCCTTCTCAGATCATCTTCTGAACAGTTTCTTTTGTTTTCACATCATTGCTCTCAAAACTAAGAATTACTTCTACCTAGAGTTAATTCTACATGAATATTTGTGACCCATTTCCAATGTCATTTTCAATACTCAGCTTTCAGAAATTGCATCCAGATTTGAATAAGATAAAGTATCCAGTTACAGTAGAGCTCGTCTGTTATCTCATCACACGTTGTGGTTGCATAAATCCAACCAAAATCCCCAAGGTAGGAAATCAGAAACTCTGATTCCAGATCCAGGCTTTCTACAGCTCACTAAGTGGTTTGAAGGAAGTTCTTTAACCTTTTGAGGCTTCTTCATGCAGTTATCAACAAAGATGTTTTGGGTTTCAATGATGTCCCAGGTCCTGTTCTAGGCTCAAGAGGTTTAGTAGAAGCTGAGCAAAATAATTCCCTGCCCACATAGAGTTAATGTTCTTTTGGCAAAACACAGAAGATAAGTAAAGTAAGTAAATTATACAAAATAGTAGAGGATGATGACTACTAGAGAAGAAATTAAAGCAAAGAAGGAAAGATGAGGAGTAGACAGGGATGATTATAATTTAAAATAACACGAGAAGGGGAGGCTTTAGTGACTGAGTGATGTAAACAAATGCAGCCATGCAGATGTCTAGGGGAAGGGCAAAGGTCCTGAGGCAGAAACATAGCTGGCATGAACAGCAAAGAGACTGCTGGAGAAAGAGCAGAGGCGGCACGTAATAGGAGATATGATTGGAGGACAGGTGGGGGAGCAGAGGGGACAGAACCTTGAGAGGACTTCGTTTTAATTTCAGTTAAACAAAGGACTGTTAAAGAGGTCAGGACAGTATAAGATGATCTAAAGGTAGGTCCAAGCAGGAGCACTCTGGCTAAAATAACAAGATTAGTCTTCAAGTTAGCAAGAGTGAAGACAGAGAGATGAGTTAAGAGTGGGGTGACTATGTCTCCTATTTGCCCAGAACAGTGTGATGCAATTGCTCATTCCTTCTCCCTTGGAGCCTTCACAGTTTCAAAGTTTAGATGATCAATTAGATTCTTATTCTGATTAAGAGGATACACTGTTGGGATAAACCAGTTGTGAAATGATGGCTTGATACAGGTTGACAGCAGTGAAGGAGAAGTGGCCCGATTAGAGCCCACGGACTTCCCGGCGGATCAGTGTGGGCCATGAGAGAAAGGAAGAGTCAAGGGTGACTAAGACGTTTGGGTCTGAGCAACCGGAAGGACAGGGCTGCCACTACGTGAGACAGAGCAGGCTTTGCAGGAGAAGGCCTGGAGTCCCATTTGGGGTGAGTGAACTTTGAGCTCTCCGTTAGATTTCCAAGAAAAGTGTCAGTTGGGCAGTTGGAAATATGTCTGGAGTTCCAGAGGGTGATCTGGCCTGGAGGCATAAGTTTATGAGACAAGAGCACGTAGATGGAAGTGAAAACCGTGAATCTAGAAAGGATCATCAAAGACGTGAGTGTGGAAAGAGAAGAGGTCCAAGGACAGAGTCCTAAGGAGTCCAGATGGTAGAAAAAGAGAAGGATCCAACAAAGAAAATTAAGAAGAGGGAGGTGGGAGGAAGAGGCATGACTTCATCTTTACAACGAGTTGGTTGGACTACATTGAGAGCTTTTCTTTTCCCTTTTTTCTAAACTACACAGTCCTAGAAATTCATCCAGAACAGCCATGATAAAAGGTGGACGGCAAGGAGCAGACAGAGAAGGCAAATTCCAGTCTCCTTCTCTTCACTTCAACCAGAGCTGGTCTATGTTTTTTTGCTCCAAATAATGGACTACTTAATATGATTTTATTTATAGAAAAAGTGGTAAGGGGTGGGACAAGATAGAGTCCCACTACTGTAAAAAAAGAAACTGTTGCTCTGGATAATTTTAAAGCCTATGGTGCTTTCCAGCTCCAAAATATATTTGATTCTACCCAATACTAACAAAGCAAGAATACTCTAATATCAACAGCTACTGTCACAGTCACCTGGCAGAGTCAGGGTAGAAATGGGGCATTAGCATTGTTTCTCTGACCTGAGACTACCCTTTTGTTACAGAAATTAAGTCATATGAAAAGAGGAAGAAAAAAGTAACAACTGGCCTTGAGGAGTGGGAAGTCAGTTATGTTTTAAATATGAATCCAGGAAATGTTTTATTAAACAGCTAAGGCATTTACCGGCTTAGACTAGAGAATAATCCTACTCTAAATCCCACTAACCTCATGAGTATTCCATTTATCTAAGAAAGCCATAGAAATACATTCCAAGAAAGTTCCTTGCTGTATTACACTGTAGGGCAAAAGTAATGCAAGTTTTTACCCACCATTGTTAATAATATTAATAATGAATAGTCATTGCTTACAATGCATTAAATGTGTGCCTGAAACCGTATCAAGCTCTTTATGTGTGAACATTTACCAGCTTTCACAGCATCCCAAGGTAGGTGTTCTGAGGCACTCAATAAACATTCATTAAAAAATATCATGACAGAGACTAAGAACAGCTAACTTGCCCAGGGTTCCCTAGCTGAATAAGTGGCAGAGCCTGGATTAAATCCCAGGACTCTCTAACTCCAAAGTGTGTTCTTTTTTATTTTTATTTATTTTTATTGTTTTATTTTTTTTTTAGTTGGAGTCTCACTCTGTCACCCATACTCGAGTGCAGTGGCCGCTCCCGGCCACTGCAGCCTCGACCTGCTGGGCTCCCACGATCCTTATACCTCCGCCTTCCAAGTAGCTGGAACTATAGGCGCGCGCTCCCACACCCGGCTAATTTTTGATTTATTGTAGAAATGAGGTCTCGCCAAGTTGCCCAGGAGGGTCTCGAACCCGCGGGCTCAGGCAATCCACTCGCTTTGGCCTCCCCAAGCGCGGGATGTGTTCTTTTTAAAAAAATTTTCATTTTAAAGATGTGGGGTACAATGTAGGGTTAGGTACATAAGTGATGAACATGCAGGTGAAGTCTGGGCCTCCCGTTGGACCTCACATTGCCTGGCTTAGGATCAAGAATCCTTAATGATGTTATGTGCCCCACCCTAACCCTCAACCCTCCCCTAGCAGTGTCCTGCTACTGCCAGTCCCTTTCTTGTAGTATTATTATAGGTGCTCATGGTCTGCTTAGGAGGGAGAACATGTGGTACTCAGTTCTTTGTTTCTGTGATAGACCATTGAGTATGGTAGACTCTAAATCCATCCAAATTGCTGTGAAGTCCACAGTTTTGTCCCTCTTTATTCCATCATGTATATGTACCATATTTTTAAAGTCCAGTCCACTTTCGATGGGCAGCACGTTTGGTTCCATGTTTTTGCTATTGTGAATAGTGCTGCAATAAACATGTGTGCACAGGTGTCTTTTTTGTAGAATGATTTGAGTTCCTGCAGGTATATTCCCAGTAGGGGGATTGCTGGGTCTTAATCACATCATTTTAATTCATTCACTGGATCTTAATACTGGAGGTGATAGATGATGGAGTGTGCCCCACATAGCTCCCCTGCATTCCCCTCACTGGCAGGATTGTAGATTACTGATGGCTCACAGCTGATCTTCTCCTTGGAAGGGTCCCTCTGCCAAAGGGATCTGCTTCACCAAAGGTTATTTCTGCTCCTTAGGAAGGCCCAAAACCAGTAACTGATAGATGTAAGGACACGGAGGCCCAATCACTTGCCCCAGTTCTAGAGCCCTCTGAAGGGCCATGCCAACTCCAGAGCTCCCAGATCAATTCTCTCTCTACCCAATCCAGCTATATTCATTCAGCAGGAAGTCACTCTCTAGCAAACCTCCTGTGCAAAATCTCCATCTCAGGGTCTGTGTCCTCTGGGACCCAACAAGTCACTGACATCTGGAGAGATCTACTTTGGCCACTTTCTCTACTCACAGGATAATCAGTAAATGCTAACTGAGCTCCAGGTATAGGTTTTATTTCTTCCTTTGAGAATTGCCAGTTCATAACATTTGTGTGTTTTCTATCAGGTCATCTTGTTTTAAAACTTACAGGAGTTCTTTTACATATTCTGAATACTAATCTATGTGCCTTGGGTATCTATTCTTCCTGTCTGTGTCTTGTCTTTTAGCTTTACGGTATCTTTTGTTATACAGAAGTCTAAATTTATGGATCATCAAACGTGTGGATCTTGTATGGATCATTTTTGCTTGCACTTCACATGTCTTCTCTACTGAAAATCGAAGAAATGCAAATCAAAGACAATTTCACATTGACTGTACTGGAGACATTTTTCAAAAATCTGACAATCACAAGTGCAAGTGAGAGTGTGGAGAAGCAGGAACCCTCCCTCCAACCCTGCCAGTAGGAATGGAAATGGGTACAATTTGCAGAGAAGTTTAGCAAAATCTAAGGAAGCAGAAAAGAGTCACAACCATAACTCTCGGATTCTATTTTAGGTATAAAGCCTAAACTCTCACAATTAGGGGTGAGGAAGCAAGTACAATAATGCTCATAGCAACACTGTAAGAGCAAAGGACAGGAAACAAATACATGTCTGTTAGAGGAAAATGGATAAATAAATTGTGAAATATTCATAAAATGGAATAGCTTAAAGTTGTTAAATGACATAAACATGGGTAAAGCTGCAAAATAATGTGTAGAGCAAACCAATTGTTAAATTATAACTTTTATATTAAGCTTATAAAGTTGAAAATAATAAAATATAGTTTTGGACACATGAGTATGTAGTACAAACTTATGTAATAACTTCTGGTAATGCCAAATGCTGAAATCAAGATAATGGTTGTCTCTGGGAGAGAGAAAGAGAGTGAGGAGAATGGACTGAGGTACCCAAGAGTCTTTACTCAGTGAAGTTTTATTTCTTAAACTTAAAGAAATAAGATTGAAAACCTAAAGGAAATGGAGGACTTTCTGACATCACTCAACCTTCCTAGGTTGAAAGAAGAAGAAATTGAGATCCTAAATAGATCAATAGCAATCCAGGAAATTGACTATATCATAAGAAAACTACTTACAAAAAAAAAAAGCCCCCCTGTAATCCCGTGCCTTGGGAGGCTGAGGTGAGTGGGTTGCCTGAGCCCGCGGGTTCAAGACCCACCTGGGCAACTTGGTGAGTCTTCATCTCTACAATAATCAAAAAGTAGTCAGGTGTGGTAGCATGTGCCTGTAGTTCCGGCTACTTGGAAGGCTGAGGCGGAAGGATCGCCGGAGCCCAGCAGGTCGAGGCTGCGGTGGCTGGGAGCAGCCACTGCACTCCAGTCTGGGCGACGGAGTGAGACTCCAACTAAAAAAAAAAAAAAAAAAGCCCTGGACCAGATGGCTTTCCAGCAGAATTCTACAAAACATACAAGGAGGAACTGATGCCAATTTTATTGAAAGTATTCCAGGTGATTGAGAAAGATGAAACTCTCCCCAATCATTTTATGAAGCTAACATCACATTGATACCCAAACCAGGTAAAGATCCAACAAAAAAAGAGAACTACAGGCCAATATCTTTGATGAACATAGATGCTAAAATTCTCAACCAGATCCTAGCAATCTGGACTCAACAACACATCTCAAAAATCATCCATCACGACCAAGTATGCTTCATTCCTGGGATGCAAGGCTGGTTCAACATTCGTAAAACCATAAATGTAATTAAATACATCAACAGACATAAAAACAAAAACCACATGATTATATCATTAGATGCAGAAAAAGCTTTTGATAAAATCCAGCACTCCTTCTTGATAAAAACCCTCAAACATCTAAGCATAGATAGAACATACCTCAAAATAGTAAGAGCCATCTATGAGAAACCACAGCCAGCATACTGCTAAACAGACAGAAATTGGAACCATTTCCCCTAAAAACTGGAACAAGACAAGGATGTCTCATCCCTCCTACTCAACATAGTTTTGGAAGTTCTAGCTACAGCAATCAGAGAAGAGAAGGAAATCAGGGACATCCAAATAGGAAAAAAGGAAATCAAGTTATTCCTCTTTGCAGATGACATGATTCTATACCTCAAAAAGCCAAGAGAATCTGTCAGAAACCTCCTTGCACTAATAAAGGACTTTGGCAAAGTCTCAGGGTATAAAATAAATTCACAAAAGAAGCTTGTCAGTTAGAAAAGCTTTGCATTTCTATACACCAATAATAAACAAACAGAAACCCAAATAAAAAGCACAATTCTATTCAATAACTACAAGAAAAATGAAATACCTTGGCATCTTCCTAACCAGAGACGTGAAAGACCCTTACAATGAAGACTACAAAACACTGCTCAAAGAAATCAAAGATGACACAAACAAGTGGAAAAATATTCCATGCTCATGGATTGGAAGAATTAACATTGTTAAGATGTCCATTCTACCCAAGGCAATCTACAGATCTAATGCAA
>CAUYQG010029301.1:0-29939 GCA_963574415.1 Tarsius wallacei
AGGTCCATACCATTCATAATCTAGATTTTAAAAAATTTACTGATGAAAACTAGGGTTTGGACGGGCCGGACACACGGGAGGCTGACCTCTCGGGTTTGTGGCCCCTGTCCCAAAGGATCCCCACCGAAGAGTGAACTTACTCTTGTAGGAAGACATTTTTACACAAGAATTGGTTCCCAGCGGTTGGTAAATTCGTACTATTCGTAATCGTTTGAATTGCCTTGAATACATTTGTGAGCTAAGTGTCGTGCCTCTGCAAGTTTAACTTTCGAATCTGCTGATGATTTCCTAAATCACGCTTACTCTGGAGATGGAGACTCGGAAACGTACGTGACCTCAGGCATACTGCCGCCACTGGTTCTGTCCTTGCTCCTGTGCAACTTTTTGATCGTCAAACCCTAGTTTTCATCAGTAAATTTTTTAAAATCTAGATTATGAATGGTATGGACCTGGGTTGTAAATACGATGGTCCAGAAACTGCACTTTTTTATAGATCCATTTTTCCATGAAAAATGCTGTTTCACTAATGAGAAAACTGAGGCATGTGGAAGTGAAGATAATTCTTCAGCATCACACTAGCTTGCTCGAACTGGAACTCAGACCTTTGGGGTCTGAGTACAGAGTTTTTTCTGCTACATAGTTGTAAACATGTGAGTTCTTAAGTTGTACCATAATTGAACTGATAACACCTTTATCTTCTAGATACAAAGATATGGTTGGTGTTTATTTGGTTCATTGGATGGCTTTTAAGAACAGTTGGGCAGTTCTAATGTTTTGCTTTCATTAAAAGTTATATAACTTAACGATGATTGCTTTATCGATGGCATTTGTTCACAGTGAGAAAAACGACAAGAGCTCGTTTTTTGTAGGGCTTGGCCTAGAAAAAACCACGAATTACTTAAAAACGAGTAAAAATGCATAGTTATTCTTGTGGGTTGTGTTTCTACCTGGAGCATTTTAGAGCTCGGAGAAGTACTTATACAGCCTTGAGCTTTCAGAAATTAGTTTTAAAATTTAATTTTTATTATTTTAGGAAGATTTTTCGTTCTGTACTAATTGCCTTTAAAAGATGTGGAAGGCACCTCTAGTGTCTAGTAGGTGAGAAGCCATTTAATGGACTACTCATCAAAGCGTGTTTATACAAGGGCATATTAAAATCGCATGACATTAAAAGTATCCATTTGAAAACTTGTGTTCTTCAGTGTCAGATATTAAATGCTGAGATTTGCCTCATACTTAGCTGTTCGGTTGCGATGAAATTTTGTGTGGGAACTTTAAAGGAATTGTCTCTAAAAAGTTGTTTTTTGGAAAAACGAAAAACAAAACACGAACTTTGATGTTCATGTTCCTAACAGGCCAGCACCGACGCGGGGACGGCGGGAGCCCTGACACCACAGCACGTCCGCGCTCATTCCTCGCCGGCTTCCCTGCAGCTGGGCGCTGTTTCCCCTGGGACGCTGACCCCCACCGGCGTCGTCTCTGGCCCTGGCCCGGCAGCTACGCCCACTGCTCAGCATCTGCGACAGTCTTCCTTCGAGATACCTGATGACGTTCATCTGCCAGCCGGCTGGGAGATGGCAAAGACATCTTCTGGTCAGAGATACTTCTTAAAGTAAGTGAAAACAATGGTGGGGCGGTTTCTAAGAAACACACGGCTTGGGAAACGGCACAGTGACGTCAAGATGTGGAATGGCGTTGGCTTTTATGTTTTACTTAATATTTATGTTATGCTCGGATGTTTTCCGTAACTTTTTTTTCCAGTTGGGTCTGACCTAGATAACTTTTTTAGCGTGGATAATATTTTGAAAGCCTGATTCTTGGTTCAGAGCCTTTTGACAATCTTCTTTTGTGCCAGTTTGGGTATTCTCATTTTGAGTTGGTGCCAAACCTGCTAATTAGCCTAGCGTAAAACAGAAAGGCTACCAGGAAAATATTCAGACGCTGAGAATTACAGGACCAGCATCTATCTTAGGAAATGTGTGTGATGCGGCTATCTTTTAAAATACTGGTAGAGAAGAACGACAAAATAAGCAGCACTTTTGGGATGTCCTGAAGTGCTTTAACTGCAATTTGATGTGATTTATCAGGTTTTTTTCTTCAAAAGGTAAAGAGAATGTTAAGTTTTTAGGTTTTTGAAATACAGTCGCTCCGTTGCAAACTTCCTTCAAGCTAGTAGGTCTTCAAAACAGAATCCTTTTTCTCTGGGAAAATGAAAACGAAGCCATTGGGTTGTTTGTTTTCCATCAGCTTTTTTGGTCTTCAACAAAATGGCAAAATTGCATTAAGCTGAAAAGACCTAAATGGAATTTTATCTCTAATTTTGAAATTATAGATAAGACTTTAATTTTATCTGGCTTGTTTGGATCAAGCATATACAAAATGTTGTCTAAAACTAATTATTCTAAACGGAAATTGATATATTAAGAAATGCTCACTTACAGTGTTCAATCAGATTGAGATAATAAAGTGAAAAACAGCCCGAGTTCTGATCCCGATCTGTCTAGAGTATCTACTCTTATGACAAATGCAGCATTTATTTATTAGATCAGATAATACAGCTAATGATGTTGTTTTGTTATATGAGTCTTAATCTGCGTTTAGTCCTGATTGTCTTTCAGGGTGGGTTGTTACTCTGTCATGTGAGAAAGTTTGGAGGCAGGCTTATTGAGAAGAGCCAAGGGGAAAGGTTTGATCTTGAAACGTTCGGACAGTCTTTTGCCCCCTTTCCTGCGACTTTTTCTTCTTTTTTTAAATTTCAGTTTCTGGAGTCCTGGTATCCATTTCAAAGGGTCAGGTTTCAACCGGAGCAGTAAAGGGCCTGAGACTGGAAAGGCACACAAGTCTGGCAAACTCATCTGCATGGGCGAGAGCGTTTGTTCTCCTGCCGACTTCCAAAGTCAATGATTGAAAGAGCTGCTAGCCGGGAGGGATGAGTCTTGAAGGGGAAGGAAGGAGCAGAGGCAACCAGGTTGTTAGGAGGAAAAGAAAGGCTGCACTTTTCTGAACCCCTCCCTGCTGGGTCACATGCTGACCTGGGGAGATTTTTAAACAGCTTAATAGCCTGCTTGCTCGCTTTGGTTGGTTGAGGCGGCGGCTAAAAGTATAAGGTTAAGTGGCAGCATGTCTGCTTCTCTTCTTAGTCTTTGCATCTTGTAGTAATTGCTTGTAGGTGACATCTGCCTGCATTTTCATTATTTTGAATGAGTGATCTTTCTTGAGTGGAAATTAATATTCTAGAAGCAGTTGGCCCTCCGTATGCCTGGGTTCCACATCTGTGGATTCAACCAACTGGAGTGAAAATATTTGGGGGGAAAAAATTGCATCTGTACTGAGCCACAGGCAGAATTTTTTCCCTGTCACTATTTCCTAAACAATACAGTGTAACGACTGGGTAGCGCATATGTATTGTATTGAGTATTGAAAGTAATGCAGAAAAGGTGATTTAAAATCTGGGAGGATGTGTGTAGGCTAGATGCAAATACTGTGCCGTTTTGTACAAGAGACTTGAGCAGCCTCAGATTTGGGTACCTGCAGGAATTCCCCCACGGATATCAACGGGTGTCTATTTTTATTTTTATTTATTTGTTTTTTGAGTTGGAGTCTCACTCTGTGGCCCAGACTGGAGTGCAGCGGCCGCTCCCGGCCACCGCAGCCTCGACCTGCTGGGCTCCGGCGATCCTTCCGCCTCTGCCTTCCCAGTAGCTGGAACTACAGGCGCGCGCTACCATGCCCGGCTAATTTTTTGGTTTATGGTAGAGATGAGGTCTTGCCAAGTTGCCCAGGCGGGTCTCGAACCCACGGGCTCAGGCAGTCCACTCACCTCAGCCTCCCAAAGCGTGGGATTACAGGCTGAGCCACCGAGCCCGGCTGGGTGTCTATTTTTAAAAGTTTCCAGTGGTTCTTACTTGGAGAAGAAATGTTTCCTTCAAGGCATTGACGCCTATAGGTGGATTCATGAAGGGCGCACACACTCCACTCCACACACCTTTGTCATCCAGTCACCCGTGGGCCTGTCAGGAAGGCTAGCCAGGCCAAGTCAGCACTGTGCTATGGAAGAAGTGGGTGCAGCAATGGAGCGACACTTACCTGGAAAAGAAAAAGCTGGGAAGAGGCGCCATAGCACATGGTTACTCTTTCGGTATTTCTGAGGGACTGTCATGGGGAAGGGCAGGTAACAAACATGGGGAGTTTCAACTCCATGGGAGAATTTTCTCATACCAGACTTTTCAGAACTAGAAGGGTTTTCCCAGAGACATGAATCTTGGGCAGTAAAAGCAGGTGAAATCATGGTTTGTTGGGACCTGTCGGGGTTGGACAGAAGGCCCCCGAAGCATTGGCTGTGGAAGGTGGGCTGGGGGCTCACACACTTTTATCTCCTAAAGAGTACCTGCGTGATGAACGATATGCTGTTTAGAGGAACCTTATGAAACAAGATGGGTTCACTTTCCCCAGTGGTTAGCTGCCTCCCTGATGTTTGGAGCTGTGTCCTCGGCATACACAACTTGACTTCTGCGTACCGACCAGATAATGAGATGAGTGCCCTGACTGTGAGTCAAAGATGGTGATAACAAAGCTTTTGGTACCAAGTTTTCACTGTCAAAGTTCATTTTTATCCCAGTTTTGATGTTTTAAAATCAGGCTTGTCTCTTCTTGCCCGCTAGGTGTAGAATGAAGATTTAAACTAGTTGCATATGTTCCACTCATTTCCACCGTGAAAAATTCTATTTGGGGGCATCTTTTTAGATATTTACTGGAACTTTGAAGTTACAAAGCGTGTCACTTAGATTTGTGTTTGGCATGAAGAACTCTGACTGCAGTTGGTCGAAACATGTAAGGTGATGTAATTGGAGAGAACTTAGAAGTGTTGACTTTGGAAACAATGAGTTGCTGCCTCGTGACCATACATGAGTGAGTTTTTGAAGGCAGGTGACTCAGCCTCTACCATCAAGACAGTGTAATTACTGAGCTAGGATAAGCAGGCAGTTGCTGGTATTCTTAAAGCCCTCCTAGGCCAGGTGTGGTGGCTCACGCCTGTAATCCCAGCACTTTGAGAGCCTGAGGTGAGAGGATTGCCTGAGCAACTCGGTGAGACCTTGTCTCTACAGTAAATCAAAAAATTAGCCGGGCGTGGTGGTGTGTGCCCGTAGTTCCAGCTACTTGGAAGACTGAGGCAGAAGGATCGCCGGAGCCCAGCAGGTCAAGGCGGCGGTGGCCATGAGTGTGCCACTGCACTCCAGCCTGGGCGACAGAGGGAGACTCCAACTCAGGGGGAAAAAAAAGCCCTTGAGGTCCCTGAGGTCTTCTGGAGAAGACTTGTGCCTTATCTTGGCAGGTGGCAGGATGGTACCCGCTGCGTTTATTGATGACACATGTTCAAGCCTGGGAAAGTTGTGAAGTTCGGAGAGAGGCTTAGCCGTGTACACCACGTGTGTTGACTGTGCTGCGAGTGAATTGACTGTTTAAAACGAATTTCTCCAACAATACATCGAGCTTTTATTTAAAAAGAATTCATTCTCTTTATGACTCTGAGAATTATTGCCTTCTTCAGCTGTCTTATAGTTTTCCTACAGGAAATAGTTCTTCAAGTAGTTGGTCAACAACTTCCTATTTCTTTATAAGCTGCTGAATAACTTCCTGAATTAGTATTCTATCATATCCCTGGTTACAAGGAGGGTTTTTACTTGTCAGTTTTATTTTGTTGACTCTGATATCTCGTAAGTGTTACCATGTGCAGGGATATGTATTCATGTATTTAATGCACCATGTAGGACCTTGTGATTTGCATAGCTTTATTGATGTTCTTCTGAGAAGTTTGAATTATAGTTTTGTTTCATTTCCATTACTTGTCATTTTCTGGATAACTGTTTTCATTGTTTTTAGTCTGAAGAGTCAGGTTTTCTTGTGACTGTTGTTTGACTAAAAGTTATATTTAGAAAGGGCATTTTCTGAGAATTTTGATATTGCATGGCATAAAACTTAGCTATATTCTAGCATTAAATGGACTTGACTTGCAGATGTATTAACTGTTTGCAATCAATAGTTTGATTCTTTTTCTGCTACATATGTCATTTTAGAAATGAATGCTCCAGTGCCCTAATTAAGTTGCCTCAGAAATGTATCAACTAAAGGAGATGAGCTAAAGTTTCTTTCTTTCTTTTTTTTTTTTTTTTTTGAGTCAGAGTCTCACTCTGTTTCCCAGGCTAAAGTGCAGTGGCATGATTATGGCTCACTGCAGCCTCAACCTCCGGAGCTCAGGTGATCCTTCTACCAAAGCCTCTCTGGTAGCTGAGATTGCGGGCGCGAGCCACCATACCCAGATAATTTATTTGATTTTTTTTGTACAAGTGAGGTCTTGCTCTGTTGCCCAGGCTGGTCTTGAACTCCTGGGCTCAAGCGGGTCTCTCGCCTTGGTCTCCAGAAGTGCTGAGATGACAGGCTTGAACCACCACATCCAGCCTAAAGTTTCTTGTTGTGGTTTTTGATCTTGGGCTTCCCTTCCCAAACACCTGCCCAGTATATGTTGTTACTGTATTACAGTTTAGATGTTTTTAAAGGAACACTTTCATAAAGAGTAAGGCTACGCTGTTTCTTGCTATATCAAACATAACCCAAATGGCCTCCCTTTAATGATGACAAGCTTGTATTTCTGCCTTTAACTGTAGGTTGCAAGCACATACACAAAGCAAAACAAAAACAGCTCAAATTGCAATCACAAAGCATTTCCCTGTCTGCGGGGAGGGCCGGTGCCTGCCTGTTTGTCTGGCTATTGAGGCTGAGTGGAGAGAGAAGAAGGTATGCCCTCAGCTCTCAAAGAAAAAAACAAAACCTGGCTTCCACTCAGCAGGTGGGCGTCCCAGGGAAGAGTGGTGGCCAGGCTGTAGGGAGAAAAGCCCTGCAGGAACTGGGTTCTGCAGTGGCAAAAGAAAAGCAGAAGGAAGGCAGCGGAGGTGACAAAGTCAATAGGACATGGAGAGTAATGTCTTCCCTGGGGAAAATCGTGAATATTTTTAGTGTATTTAATTTGAAGATATTTCAGATTTTTAATTTTGGATTTTTGGGGGTTTTTTTGAATCATAATTTCACTCTGTTGCCCAGGCTAGAGTGCAGTGTCATGCTCACGGCCACTGCAGCCTCGACCCACTGGGCTCAGGTGATCCCTCCACCTCAGTTTTCTACGTAGCTGGAACTACGGGCACATGCCACCACACCCGGCTTATTTCTTGATTTATCATAGAGACGAAGTCTCACCAAGTTGCCCAGGCTGGTCTCGAAACTGTGAGCTCATGCGGTTCTCTCACCTCAGCCTCCCAAAGTGCTGGGATTATAGGCATGAGCCACTGTGCCTGGCCTAATTTAAGAAACATTTAAAATTATTTTAAGAAATTTAATTTTAAGAATCTAGATGTTTAAATGCAGCAAGTTCAATTAGCTACAGATGGTAGGCTAATTTTTTTTTAAAAATAACATTTAAAAAATGCCCCTTTCCAAAAGCCTCATGTTAACCATTTTTTAAAAAATACCAAAAAAGCCAAGGTAGTATTTGAATAGTTGAAACTTAAAAAAAAAAAAACCCTCCCCCACAACTTTCTGCAACCCTGAGAGCTGTCCTCCTTAGACATGTAGATAAATACTCTGTCGTTAGAAAAATAATATCAATTAGCTTCCTGCAGTAGCAGTGCTGTCATGAGTCTCCGTTGCCTCTTACCTTAAGGCTTTTGAGAAGTTAGCTCTCAACCTCTTAGTTGCCAAGGTGTATGGTTGGCGTTTAGGCTTAGGACACATCTTAACCAAGTCAGTTGTGAAGACTGAAGATTATTAAAAGTTAATTTGCTCCCTTCTGTAATGGCATCATTTAGCCATTAATTATGACTTGGAAGTTTAATAACAGTCGAGACGCGTTGTATAAAGGAAGCTCTTAAGGGGCTGTGTGGATCCCTCACTGTGGTTTCTAAGTGATGCACTTCTTACAAAGAAGGCTCTGATTCCAGGATTCATCAGAACGTCAGGCCGTGAAAGGTCCATTGCTGCTTGATGGAGAATTGCGTCGCGGTTGGGGCTGCTTGAGTCACGTGGCACCCGGTTTCCTGGGAACACATTCTGCCACCTCGAAAGTACTTTTATTTACATAGCGCTTGACCTCTTCCAAGGTCAGACAAAGAAGTTTGGTATGATCACATCCATTTTTTCTTTTCTCCTATAATATTCTAGACAAGGTCAGTCATCACTAGTGTGGTCCTCACTTGGCTCTCAGCATCAGAAGGATCAGTCTTTAACTCCCCACGGGATGAGCTCTTGTTTTTCTGAGTGACGTTTCTCATTCATAACATAACACACTTGGGAGCATCTGATCGCCAACAGATATTCTCAGCGCCCTACTTGTGGCTGTTGTTATTACTATCTCTGTCACTTTCATGTGTATGTCTACTACTTCATGGGATCACGTTGGTCACTAGACAAGCTCTTCAGAGGTCCAGGTTTGGGGGTGGGTGAAGGGTATTTTTTTTTTTTTGAGTTGGAGTCTCTATCATCCAGGCTGGGGTGCAGTGTCACGCTCACGGCCACCCCAACGTCAACCTGCAGGCTCTGACGATCCTTCCACCTCAGCCTTCCAAGTAGCCGGAACTACAGGCACGCACTACCAGGCCCAGCTAATTTTTGATTTACTGTAGAGACGAGGTCTCACCAGGTTGCCCAGGCTGGTCTCAAACCCACGAGCTTAGGCAATCCACTCGTCTTGGCCTCTCAAAGTTCTGGGATGACAGGCTGAGCCACCAAGCCCAGCCAGGTATGTTGTTAAAAGCACCTTCCTTCTTCTTGCTGTGGCTTACTTAACCAAAATGGAGGGAAGTGCTTGTTTGTTTGTTTTTCAAGTAAGGGCTTTATTTGACCAATTACTGCCTTTAGAGAGATGTGCTTCAAGCCATGTCATTGATATCCGTAGGTGTGTTCTAGCCATGGTTTCCACGGGGGAGGTGTGAGAGAGAGAGTGTGTGTGTGTGTGGGTGTGTATCACCCGAGGAAAAGGGAGACTAATGTGTCTGATTTTACAAATTTAAAAAATAAGATTCTTTTGAATTATAAAAGTAACATTTGTAAGAGCGAAATGGAAACGTCAGGAAAGGAGCGAGGGAAAAGCAGGCACCGGCGTCTGCCAGTGAGCGGTGTCTGAGGCACGTCACACTCTTGTGTGCAGACGTGTGTTTTGAAGCTTAATTTTCAGGGGGATAATCGGTATGTTGGTTTAGAAAACCCCTTAATACTAAAAGGTTCATAAGAAAGATCAGCAGTGTCAGGAGCATTTCCTGAAGGGTTAAAAGAAGAGGGCAGTGACTCACTTTTCCTCCTCTCTGACTTTCATTCTCCAGAGGCAAACGCTTTCCATTCCTCTTAGACGTTTTCCCGCTGATACTCTTAAAAGTTCTAAATTCAAGTCCAGCCCAGAGACTCTCGCCTGTCATCTGTACTTTGGGACGCTGAGGCTGGAGGACTGCCCGAACCCAGGGGTTCGGGACCAGCCTGGACAACATGGCGAGACCTCGTCTCTACAAGAAATCAAAAAATTAGCCGGGCGTGGTGGCATGTGTCCATGGTTCCAGCTACTTGGAAGGCTGAGACAGAAGGGTTGCCTGAGCCCGGTAGGTCAAGACTGTGGTAGCGGTAGTTGTGCCACTGCACTCCAGCCTGGGCGACAAAGTGAGACTCTGACTCAAAAATAAAAAAATTCCATGTTTTAAAAATTTAGTAGTTCCGGCTACTTGGAAGGCTGAGGTGGAAGGATCGCCGGAGCCCAGCAGGTCGAGGCTGCAGTGGCCATGAGTGTGTCCAGCCTGGGCGACAGAGTGAGACTCCAACTCAAAAAAAAAAAAAAAATTACAGTGCTGTTTTCTGAACTTTCGGCATCTTTCAAAATCCTCCTTTCCTTAATCTTCCCAATGTAATCACTGTATATATTGCTAGATACTTTTAGATTATGACTAGGTTTACCCCACACTTGAGCCATAATGTACAGTGATTTTTCTGAATACCTTTTTTTTTTTCCCAGACTGGGTCTCTGTTGCCCAGGCTGGAGGACAGTGGTATGATCACGACTCACTGCAGTCTCAAACTCCTGGGCTCACACGATCCTCCTGCCTCAGCCTCCCAAGTAGCTAGGACTACAGGCATGCACCAACATGCGAGGCTGAGTTTGTTTATTTTGTAGAGAGGGTCTCCGAATGTTGCCCAGGCTGTTTTCAAACTCTGCCTCAAGGGCTCCCTCAACCTTCCAAAGTGCTGGGAGTGCTGGGATGACAGGTGTGAGCCACTGCTCCAGGCTGCCTTGGTTTCTCGTTTGCATTTCTGTTGGCTCTTCATCCCGCTTTGGGGCAACTGTAAGAGTCCTTGGCCTTCCTGCTCTGGGTAGACTGTAGCCTCAGGATGGTCATGCGAGGAAGTCTCTTCTTGGCTGTCACCCTGGGGTCTCCAGGAAACTCTTCTTGGTGGGACACCCTTCTTTTTTCTTGGTAGATTTGCTTCTTCTTTGCGGTTGCTCCTCCCCTAGAAATGTGCAGAGAGGAAGGCTGCATGGGAGGTGGCCGAGGACGTCTTCCCTGTCTGAAAGTACCTTTACCCCCGAAACCTGAATTTGCGGTTATTTTCCCTTGGAGCTTTGAAGGCATTGTTTTATTCTGGCTCCCAGTTTTCCAACTGAGAAGTTAAACCAGCTTGCTTCCCTTGGAAATTTTAGTGTTTTGTTCTCTGTCTTTGTGGGTCTGAAATGTCATGATGTGCCTTGGTATGGACTTGTGAAAAATCATCGTAAAGAATGCGTGGTCTGGAAACCTGGGCTTCGGTATGAAAGATGCCCTTTAAAGTCTTGCTTTGCAGTTGCCCAAAAGAAATGTTCCAAGACTGTCTTTCGGTCCTGGAAAATGTTTCTTTAATTAGTTCTTGGGTAACTTCTTCTAGTCTGTTTTGTCTGTTCTCTTTTTCTAGAATTCTTGCTAGTCAGTGTAACCCTTCAGTTTTCTCATCTTGTCCTACTGTTTTCTTTCACTTATCCGCCCTTTGTTATGCTTTCTGGTTCTTTAACGTTTTTCAACTTTAACTTTTATTTATTTATTTATTTTTGAGTAGGAATCTCACTCTGTCACCCAGGCTAGAGTGCAGCAACACTCTCACAGCCACCGCAGCCTCAACCTGCTGGGCTCCGGCGATCCTTCTGCCTCAGCCTTCCAAGGAGCTGGAACTACAGGCTTGCGCCACCATGCCGAATTTATTTTTTGATTTATTGCAGAGGTGAAGTCTTGCCATGTTGCCCAGGCTGGTCTCGAACCAGGGGGCTCAGGCAATCCTCTCGCCTCCACTTCCCAAAGTCCTGGGATTACAGACTTGAGCTACCGCGCCTGGCTAACTTTAACTTTTAATTTTTCAGGTCCCCCCCCCCCGCCCAAAGAGATTTGTCATTCCTAATTCCCAGGGGCTCTTTTCCGAGCTCATTGTTTGTTATTTGTAATAATGCGCTGTTCTTATTTCACGGATGTAGACATCTCTCTCTGAGGATGTTATACTGGGTGTTTCTCGTGACATTTCTTCTGCTGCCTTCATTGTCTCAGTGGGTTTCGCTGGAGAGTAGCGCCACAGGGACCAAGCCCCGCAGTTGTGGGGGCCCGAGTGCCAGTGTCTTAGGACTTTCCTTTATAGATGGTGGCCAGTTTACTTAGATAAAAGCTTTCTTCTAGAGTGCACCAGTGGTGATGGGAGTTGCAACTGATGGCCAGCGTCGTGAAGCCCCACTGAATGGGGTTTCACCTGTGCCCATGGCTGTGCCAGGGTCTGAGTCCAGCGCCCCCATGTCCATTTCTCTGGAACCTAAATATCCCGTCTCCTGCTCGGACAGGGTATGTGCCACATTTTCAAACAGTTGTATGTAAGTTGCGTTTTTGTGAATTCGATCTGTACTTACTGAGTTGACAGTTTTCTAAGCCCATAATGGTAACTGTTAGCACTTTTGTATGATTTGACTTAAACATTACAAGATTACTTTTTAAAATTTATTTTGCTTTTTTAAAATTTTGAGTTGGGGGTCTCACTCTGTCACATAGGCTGGAATGTAGTGGCTATGACTCATGACTCACCAAAGCCTTGACCTCCTGGGCTCAGGTGATCCTCCTAGTTCAGCCTCCTGAGTAGCTGGGGCTACAGGCATGCACTACCACACCCGACTAATTTTTAAAAATTTTTTTGTAGAGACGAGGTCTTGCTGCATTACCCAGACAGCTCTTGAATGCCTTGGGCTCAAGCAGTCCTCCTGCCTTGACGTCCCAAAGCAGTGGGATTACAGGCATGAGCCACTGCACTCGGCCTTACCAGATCACTTTTTACTGAATCCTGAAGTAAATGCTTTTTCTCTTTTTTTTTTGAGTTGGAGTCTCATTCTGTCACCCAGGCTGGAGGGCAGTGGCACGCCTCTTGGCCATCACAGCCTTGACCTGCTGGGCTCCGGTGAGCCTTCCACCTCAGCCTTCCAAGGAGCCAGAACTACAGGAGTGCACTGCCACGCCCAGCTAAGTTTTGATTTGTTGTAGAGACGAAGTCTCGCCAAGTTGCCCGGGCTGGTCTCGAACCCGCAGGTTCAGGAAATCCACTCACCTCGGCCTCCCAAAGTGCTGGGATTACAGACCGAGCCACCAAGCCCGGCCAAGTAAATACTTTTACCAGACAAGATAATTCAATTATATTTGTCCCCATTTGTATCAGTTTTGCTAGCTTAAATGTTTTCCTGTTAGATCTTCTTTTTTTTTTTTGAGTTGGAGTCTAACTTTGTCACCCAGGCTGGAGTGCAGTGGCACACTCACGGCGAGTGCAGTGGCACCTTCGAGGCCACTGCAGCCTTGACCTGCTGGGCTCAGGTAGGTGGTGCTCCCCCCTCAGCCTCCCAAGTAGCCGGTACTACAGGCACACACCACCATGCCTGGCTAATTTTTTGATTTATTGTGAGACGAGGTCTCACCAAGTTGCCCAGGCCGGTCTCGAACTCATGGGCTCAGGCAGTCCTCTCACCTCAGCCTTCCAAAGTGCTGGGATGGCAGGCATGAGCCATCGCTCCCAGCCACGTTTTTTTAAAGAAAAAAAAAAACTGGTAAAGAGTTGTCCAAATACAGATGTTTCTGTTTTTTCTCTACACATGTTCAGACTGATACAGGTTACATTTCCCAAATCATGTCGTTTGGACAGGCTCCAAATGATGTAATAGGACCCCTTCTAGCCCCTCCCAGCTGGGAGGGTTGTGCACAGATTTTCCTGTTTAGTGCAAGTCTCTTCTCACGGGTGGGGAAAAGGATCCCTGTTTCTTTGCAATAGTACGTAAGTCTCACTGTCATCTGTATCAGGACAAAGGTGTCTTGTCTGTGTGCCTGTCGTGTCTTCAGCCTTGAGATAGTGCCCATCATGCTACAGATAAGAATTCGCCCATCAGTGACATACTACAGATAAGAATTCGTGCAGCTCTTCCCTTGACTGACTTGCTCTCCTCCTCCAAAGGCTGGGTGATCTTTCTCCAAAAAAAGGCCCGGCGGGTTCTGCCGGTATGTGGTGGGTGGCTTGCTGTTGGTGCAGTTACAGCCTCTCTCTCCCTGTCCGTCTTTCTGTTGTTTTCTTGGCATTTGCTGTTATGTGCTTGTGGTCTTTGCGTGTATACATTGTATGCAGTGGTTTCATGTAACAGGCATTCTAAGAGTCTGCTGGGTCTCACTCTGGAGCTGGGACAGAATTGATCACGTGTCCATCGTGATGACCTGGACGGGTCTCGGAGCTGCATTAGGAGGCGACCGTTTTGTTGCCTTTTCTTGGGTGACCACTTCTCACCGTTGGGGCTGCCGTGAGTGTGTTGGAGACACAGCTTGCCCTCCGTGGTCAGTGTCGTGTGTGTAGCTCTGGATAGATTTGTCAGCAGATACAGCCCCTCTCTGCTCGATTATTTCAGAGTCCAGCGACCCTGATTGGTACCTGTAGCTTCTGCATAATAAATTTCATGGGCTCATTCTGGGCTGAAAAGCTTGTAACTAGAGTATTTTACTTTGTGTATTCTAACGTTAATTTTATGAGTTTGAGATTATTCTTAAAACAACTGGGACTGCTAAAAAAAAAAGGATACTGTGTATCTCCTTGGTAGAAATTAACAACAGTTCTGCTTTAGGGTGTTGTAAATGTTGGTCCTTGGACAGGGAGTCTCTCTCTACTTTAGAATTACGTGAATAAATCCAGTGAGGAAAATGTTGCTGTTAGAAAAGTGAAACCAGTGAGCAGACCACCGTGGGAGTCCAGGGGCGGTGGTGAGGGGATCGCAGTGGTGCCCGTGTGGAGAGACAGTGATCAGGGCATGTGTGTGGAATTAGCGTTTCACCACAGTGTCTGTGGAGATAAGGAGTCCGGAGTTCTGGTGACCCCAGAGGGCTTGCCCTCCCCTCCCCGAGTGACGTTGCATCTTAAGAGAGTCCTCACTGATGCTGTTCATCGCAGTGAACTTTGCATCTGCCTTTGAGCGTTTTTTGCAACTTATTTTATTTTTTGAGTTGGAGTCTCACTCGGTCATCCAGGCTGGAGTGCAGTGGCACGCCGCTCACGGCCACCCCAGCCTTAACCTGCTGGGCTCCAGTGATCCTTCCACTTCAGCCTTCCAAGTAGCCGGAACTACAGGCGTGAGCTACAATGTCTGGCTAATTTTTTATTCATTATAGAGACAATGTCTTGCCAGGTTGCCCTGGCTGGTCTCGAACCCATGGGCTCAGGCAGTCCACTCACCTCTGCCTCCCAAAGTACTGGGATTACAGGGTGAGCCACGGAGCCTGGGCACCTTTTGCTTTCTGATTTCAAAGTGCCAGACCGGTACTTTACTGCCACACCTACTGATTACTGCTCTGATTTTAAAATATCAAAATATTCTACACAGCATGTACAATATATGCAGATGTATGATTGAGAGTTCAGTTTTTTTACATCCCAAGTATTGTTCTATTGTTTAGAGGTATGCACTTTGCCCTAATATGCTATGGCATATCCTTCCCTTTTTAAATCTGTTACATATATATACAAAATAGTGCATAAAGCATACTTGTTTTGTGTATCTCTTTTAGTTACCTACTGTTGCATAACAAGTTACCCCAAACCTTATGGCTTGAGACAACAGTTTTACTGTCTCTTAGGATTTTGCGGGTCAAGAATTCATTCAAGGCGCAGCTGAGTGATTTTTTTTTTTCACTAGCACCGATGGAGGTCACTCATTGTCATTGAGCGGGTAGACTGTGTCCAAAGATGGCTTCACTCATAGGTCTTGTGTGTGGGTGTTGGTGGCTGGAAGGCCAGGCATAGCTGGGGCTCTTACCAGACTGCCCACATGGCCTTTCCAGCATGATAGTCTCAAGGTGGCTAAGTTTCTTAAGTGGCAGCTGAGGATTCCTGGAGAGAGGACTCCAAGAGGCCTGGACACAATTTCATGTTTCTTACAACCTAACCTTGGAGGACACCTCATTCTATTAGGCCAGTAACAAAGACCAGCGTGGATTCAGGCCCAAAAGGAATTAGGCTTCATCTTCAGTGAGAGGACTTAGCGAAAAACGGGCAGTCATTTTTAACTTGCTACAGTCCTTAAATCAGTTTTCCTTAATTTTTAGCTTTATATAAGTGAAATAATTCTGAAATGCTTTTGCAAGTTGCTTCTTTTGATCAGCTTTGTGGACTTTGTGATGTTCATGTTTAGTTCATGACTGTACAGTTGAGTTCTCTCCATAACCGTATGGCTCTGTTGGGCAGCTGGACCAGTTTTCTCATGGCATCATTGAGGAACATGTGGGTGGTTATGGAATGACGTGGCAGTGAACATGTTTACATACATGTCTTCCATGCAGAAATCTCTCTGTGTAGACATACAAGAGTTTTTCTAGGATGTATAATCGTAGAGTTGCTGGGTCACAGGATATGTGCAACTTCACCTTAACAGTGTAGTGTGTGGTGTTTTTTTTATTTTTTATTTTTATATAATCAGTATTCTTTATTACGATATCGTGGGTGTGTGGTGTTTTTGCTAGTGTTTATGCTTTTATCCCATCGTGGTTTTGATTCACGTTGATTGGATCGGAGCATATTTTTGTATACATTTTGGCCGTTTGTTCTCTTTTCTTCAGTGCCTGCTCAAATATCTCGACCCCTGTTGTTTTGAATTTTTTCCCTTTTTCCTGTTTGAAGAGCGCTTATTTACTGATCCTTTCGTGTCCCCAGAACATGGGACTATCTTTCCATATTCAGAAACTTTCACATGTAGGTCTTTAATCTTCCCCTAGTTCTCCTTTATGAATGATGTGAGCAGAGGGGTCTGGGTTCACTTTTCTTCCTCAAGTGGACACCCAGGTTTCCTAGGATCGTGTACTGGAAGCCTCCTCTTCCTTGGCCAGCAGTTCCACTTCTGTTCGTGAGCACTTCATCCTGTTCTCTTTCCATCTCTGTGCCAGCTGCACTATCTTAGTTACTAGAGCATTAGACTATTCCTTGGTAGTAGAGAAAGTCCTGTCATCTTGTCCAGTCGTGGCTATTCTTTGTTATAGTCAAATACGTTTTAGAATTGCTCTGTCAAGTTCTGCACAGGAACTCTTGAAATTTTGAGATTTCATCAACTCTGTAGAAAGAGTTGGAGAACTGACATCTTTACGCTGTTTTCCAGTCTATGAAGATGGTGTGAATACCTCCCTCCTCTTTTCCCCTAATGTCCAAGTTTCAGTGGTCTAAATATTGGGAACTAATGAGATCTGTGTTGGAAACTCATTTCTGCTTCTTATTGTTTCAGGACCTCAGGCAAGTCACCTCAGCTCAGTTTTCTTGTCTATAAAATAAGTGGTCATACTTCCTGAGCAGAGTTATTAAGAGGATTGTGTATCATATTAAAACTCTTAGCATAGAAACTAGTAAGTAATCTCTGCCAATGACTGGAAGTTGCTGTATTAATATCTCACTATATCGGTCTCCTTAAAGTTTGTGGGATATTCATTTTTAAACTGAGTGCCCACATAATGTTATTTTGACATCATTTTTTGGCAGTAAAAAAGATGAGCTTATTCATTTAACAAATTTATCAAAATAATGTACATGTGTAGGATTTAGGTGATGGCTGTTCATTATAAAATTCCAATCTTGCTGTATGTTTGGAATTTTCATAATACAATTTTGAGAAAAAAACAAGATACATGAAAACTAAATGCTACTTAAAAGAATTTACTGCTTCTCCCCCAACCCCATGTGAGGTCACAATGAAGACAAGTTAAATTTGACTTTTTAGGTTGTTTTATTGAAAATATTAGCATTCATGTGTTCTTAGGGGCTGATCTAGGTCGAAATATATCACGCATTATTACGGTCATTGAGTATTATTAACCTTTTGAGATCTAAAAGTGTTTATAGCACAGCTCATAATTAACTTCTGATTTTTGGAGAGGTGGAAAGGTCTGAACTAAGTTATTTCCTTGATGTATCTACCACTGCATTAACTGACTACCCAAAAAATTAGTGGCTTAAAACATTTATGTCTGGTTGGGTTCAGCTGAACGGTTCTTCTGCTGATGCTGCCTGGGGTCACTCATACAGCTGTGTCTGACAGCTGTATTGGGTGGGGCTCTAGGGTCTGAGAAGGTCTCAGTCAAATATGTCCGAGGGTTGGTGCCGAGGGTTGGTGCCGGCTTAGTGAGACCTTTCTTTCCACTTGGTCTCATCATTCAGCTATCTGATCCAGGCCTTCTTTTGTGTTGGGAGCTTTCCCGGAGGAAGGGAAACTTGAAGACCTCCTGAGGCCATTGTATTGTTTCACCTCCACCACATTCTCTTGGTTGTAGCAAGTGAGGTCAACCCAACTTCAGGGGGTTGGGAATTGTGGCGTGTTTTTTTTTTTTAATCAGCTGCACATGGATTGGAAGTTTATTGATCAAATATTGTTCACAATAGAGGAATTGTCATGGGAGCCTTAAAAAAAATCAGCGTAGAGCACAGTGTCAATGGAGAATAGTTTATACTGTTTAGACATAAAAATCCCATTTTAAAATGAGTAATGTAATATAAGGGTGTTTCCTTTTGATGCCATCAAATGATTCTAGTTTTTTTTTTTTATAGCATTCAGTAGATAAAAGCTTTTCGGTTATAATTTAGCATTTGTGTTCAAGATTCTGAGTTCTAAGTGACAGTTATTGTAATTATCCTCTAAAACTTGGATGTTTTATTTTAAAAATTGTCTTGTGTTATTTATCTTTAGATTAATTTAGGCATGAGCTCAAATGGAACCGTAGCAGAAATGTATCCTGGATTTTCCTGGTACCTATGTTTCATTTAAGGACTTTGTTTTCTTTCCCTCCCTGAGTTCAGCTGAGTTGAGAAAAGTGTTCATTGTTATTGCGATGGATTAGACTTGATTAATTTACTGTTCATTGACATTTCGGGTTAGTTTATAGATTAGCAAACTATCTGAGTTCTCAAGTTACGTGTGTGTGTGTGTGTGTGTGTGTGTGTGTGTGTGTGTGTGTTTGTGTGTGTGTGTTTAGGTAAAATACTGGTTGAGTAGCGCAGGGGGCAGATACTTGCAGCGACCATAGGATGATGCACATTGCTCCTGCTTCCCAAGTGTTTTCTGTGTTCACACCACATGTGTCTGGGTTTCCAGATTTCTTATGAATGAACATTTAAGGAGCACTGCTTCACTGGAAGGTAGTGAAGACATTCTCGAACATTTCAGAGCTAAGTATGTCTTTTTCTAAAGGCCTATAAAAACAAGGCTTTTTTTCCTAAGCCCTCTTTATTAAATTGAGAACAGATTTAATCCATTGTCATTTCTGAAAGTTGAGTTTAAACAGTGAATCAGATTTTAGCACTGTGATTCATGCTCCCAAAATGAGAAACGAGATCAGCAAGATATCCCTAGTTGTTCTCTTGACTTAAAAAAAAAAAAGTCAGGGGTGACTCCATTTTTGGTAGTGGAGTTGTATTGGGTCTATGAAGAGGCTTTACAAGAAGAAAGAGCAGCTATTTATGGAGCATGTCCTCAGGCCTGCAATCTGAAGCTCTTCTAGCAAAGTTGCTGAGCAAGTCAGTGATTGCAGGCCAACAGTCATTCAAGCCCCCACCCTGCAGCGCGTGGAGTAGGCGTTCAGAACTGCTGCTGTGTCAAGCTCGCCCTCTCCAATGAGTAGCGTCTGCCTGCCTTTGAAAGAGCAGGAGGGCTCCAGGCATGCTGAGCCCACTTTTGTTAGCAGGTAGATTACTAGGTGGTTATAGGGTATAAGCTAGCTCTTGGGTTTTCTGTAGCGTCCAGCGTCTGAGAACACAGGGATCCCTCCATCCTCTCCTTTCTTGTGGTTAATTAAAATCAGAGTGACTGATTAAATGAAGAACGTTCCAGCAGTCTTGCTTAAGGTCCTAAGAGCGGATCTTGGGTTGTCTATCAAAGGAATTACATTTTTTAGACCTGGATTCCATGTTTAGGGGGAGTTTGAATTTTGGATTTTAGATGTTTGTTGCCAACCTATGAAAACATCATTCTGTGTAGTTTGTTTTTTTTTTAATTAGTGATAGAAAGTGAAATAAAGTGTTTCTGTCATCAAAGGATGAAATTGGCTTATCTGAATTTGGTTAGAAAATTATATTTGATATCAGCACATGGTGAACAGAAAATCAGTGAGCTTCAGTCTGCTTAGGATAAAATTAGCAGGTGTTTTATCTTAAATAGGACCCTTCTAACCTGTGAGTTTTATCAACTTTTTACTTTGTTTGTGTCAGACTTTTAAAACATAGTAGCTTTCTATATATAGTCTGATAGCGTTAAAAATTTGGGCATTATTGCATAGTATTCTCTGCCCCTGTTTTTTTAAAAAAATGTACATTTTTCCATTGTTCTAGATTCTTTCTGGAAAAATTTAAATGACCACTAGAAAATTAGTTTTTAGTAATAGCTATAATTTTAATTTCAAGAAAGTATCAATTGATAAAAATCAAGAATTAAAACCTGCTTTTACTTTAAATTCTTTGAGAGTGTTGACATTGGATTAACTATAAGAAACTACGATATTTAAAAGGATTTTCGAGTCATATGGTCAATGCCTATAAGAGAAGAATAGTTCTTGCCAGGCTTGGTGGCTCAGCCTATAATCCCAGTGCTTTGGGAGGCCGAGGTGAGTGGATTGCCTGAGCCTGCGGGTTCAAGACCCACCCAGGCAACTTGGTGAGACCTCGTCTCTACAATAAATCAAAAAAATTAGCCAGGCGTGGTAGCTGTAGTTCCAGCTACTTGAAAGGCTGAGGCAGAAGGACCGCCGGAGCCCAGCAGGTCGAGGCTGTGATGGCCAGGAGCGGCCACCACACTCCATTCTGGGCGACGGAGTGAGACTCCAACTCAAAAACAGAAACGAAAGAGAAGAATAGTTCTTAATTTACTGTGACTCAGTACCACTCCCCACAAACTATCATGATACCCAGGAACAGAGACTTTAGTTGTGGCAAAGAACAGTATCACTACAGGATATCCCCCAAATTATTAGACCTTTTATTAAAAATGGCACCTTAAGAATCCCTGAATAATCCCCTTGGGTTTGACAGTCATATTGGGTGAAGTCGTGAGGTTCTTAACAGTGGCGGTCATAATCGAGAGTTTTCTAGTTCTGTGATCTAAACTCAGATTTCAGACACGGATGTTTCACTAAGTGGCAGCTTTGGGGAACTGCTCTTTGGGTGTTTTGCCCCACCTCCCCCTTCTCAGGAACTACTTGAATGAAATAAAAATGCCTTTAAGGTTCATTTTAGATGTTAATTCCCCTAGGGAGCCATCCTAGGTTCTTCCTAGCCCAAAGTCAACCTTCAAAGTCCCCTCTTCCCACCCACCTCTGTGAACCGAACCGTGCTGCCTCTGCAGTACCAGTTTCCCCTCTAGAACTGATGTTGTTTCCCCTGTGCCTGGCACAGGGATGGGACATTGTAAAGACCCCCAAGGAGATGGGAGAGCTGCTCCTGAAATGCTGCTCCCCATCATGTCAGAGGTACTGAGCTATTTGCATCTGTTCTGAAGTCCTCCTAAGGCTTCAGCGCCTTGCTCCTTCAGCACCTTGCTCCGAGACAAGAGACAGGACTTGAGAACAGTTAGGCAAGGTGGGTGGTGAAACGGGTAAGAAGTGGCCTGAGAAGATACCTAGTTGACCACTAAACCACGTGGTGAGCCCTAAGCAGGACACCTTAGGAACACAGAAGAAAAGAGAGATTTCTATGTTGTAATTGTTGGAGAAGCTTTGTGGAGGAATTTGGTTGTATTTGAAAGATGGGTAGGGTTTTATTCTATATTGGATCCTCTTGTTGACTTTGCGAATGGTTTTGTAACGACAGCGTGTAATTTTAGTAATTCTACATTTGGTTGAAAAAAACTTCCCTCTTATGTGGATATAACTGCCCAATTGCCTGTTTTCTGCGCTAGATGTTAGAGGACCGACCGGGTTCACCATTCTGTCTTAAGCACTTGGCATGGTGTCTGGCATGTAGTTGATGTTTAATAATGTGGTGTGCTGGCCAATTTATTGACCGGATTCGGGAGTGTGGGCTTCCTCTTCTGTAAGATTCGTGGATTGGAGTACATGATTTATAAGAACTTTTCCAGCTCTAAAATGCTGTGAAAATCGGTGAAGAATGTCCGGGAATTCCCAGGCCTGTATATAAATGTCAAATACTTTCTGGTGTGATGATGTTGTATTTACAGTAGTTGTCATTTAGAATAAAGTGCAATAAGTTTAATAAGTAAATACTGCCATTAAGTAAAAGACTTAGTAATGTTGTCAAGAGGAGTACTTTTAGAGGAGGGACTTTTCTTACTGTGAGTTAACGGATACTGTGGAGGAAAATGAAGAATAAAAGCTCCAGCAGTGACGTGTGACTTAGGTAGAAATTAAGATGGAGTTGATACCTAGGGCTGAAAGAGAAAAGCGGGCTGGCTTTTCTAGAGAAAGAATCAGTGACTAGTTTTGGGGTATAGTTTTGGTAAAAATGCAAACTGATTTTAAGAAATATTTGTCCCATTTGGAAAGATGTTAATGTGTCACTGACTGTTTATTATCTATCTAACTGTAAATTTTTTTTTTAGGTTTGCAATTTTAGCTTCCAGCCGTTTCTCATTTGTATGTCTCAGCTCAAAAACTGGGAGGTAGTCACCACCCCTATTATAAGCCAAAAAAGGACTTTTTGTAGCCTTCTAAGAAGAGCCGTTTACTGATGTCAGAGCCATGCCATGACCATGCATGTGTCATGTCTTTCAGAATCTGTTCTTTACAGTCTAGATTTTGGACTGTTTTGCTTGTCAAATACAACTTAACTTTTTTTTTCTTTTTGAGTAGGAATCTTACTCTAATCTTCTAGGCTGGAGTGTAGTGGTACAGTCATGGCCACTGCATCCTTGACCTACTGGGCTCAGGTGATCCTTCCACCTCAGCCTTCCAGGTAGGTGAAACCACAGACCGCATATCACCACGACTAGCTAATTTTTCACCAATTTGCCCAGGCTGGTCTCAAACCCCTGGGCTCGGGCAATCCTCTCCCCTCTGCCTCCCAAAGTGCTAGATTATAGGCATGAGCCACTGTGCCTGGACTCTAGAATTTTTTTTTTAGGCAGTATGGAAGAATGTTAATATTTTGTGAGCAAGGTAGTGATTTATTGTTAGATTTAGTTTCATAGGAAAACATTTGTAGTTAATAAGATGTATTCTCAGACTTCTTCAGTAATTGAATGTTAATGGAACTTCCTTTTGAGCATGTAAAATTTGTTTGAACAACCATATCTTGAATTTTTTATGTGTATGCTAGTCTCTTAACAGACTTCATCTCATTTAATCCTCTTCATAGATATGTTTTGTAGATGGAGATCTGCTTTGAAGAGGTGAAGTAATTTACACAGTTCACCCATCCCGGTGAACAAACATTCTGTGACTCTGTGGCTGCCTCTTTACAACCTTTAAAAGCCTCTAATTTTTTTGTTTTTGTCCTTCAACAAGTTTTCACATAGACGGAGTTAAGATAAATATAGGCTACACTGTATTTCCCATAGTCTCTTACTCATATCAAATACTCACTCGTTGATCAGTGAATACTTGTTGAATTTAACTGGGATGCTTCCCACGTTCCTTAAAAGAAATAGCACCAGTAAGGATGCATTCACAACTGGTGCAAAAGCTTACCAGGTGATTCTGGTGTTTGCATCTGTTTATCAGACAATTCTTGAGTGAACTGAAGAGTTTTCAGATTTAAGATATGATTGTTGTATACTCTTTCATGTCAACAGACACATCCAGCACACTGTGAGATGGGTGGGTCCTCATTTTACAGATGTGGACACGGTCACCAGGTGTTTCCAGCACCCCTGCCCCAGCCCTCAACTGCTGCTGGTGGATTGACGTTCCCTTTATTACATTTATGTGGCAATATACATAGATCACATATATATGATAATATCACATATATATGATAGCATATATATGTATATCATTAGATAGACAGATATGTGATGATGCGTGAGAGTGGGCCTTTATAACCTGTGTCCTTTCCTACCTGACTCTGTTTGTTGTGGAGAGCAGGTCACAGGGCGTAGGCACTGAAGGAAGGAGAAGTGTTTCAGTGGGGCAAGTCACCTGTGAGTACGTCCACAGTGGACTCGAATCAGGACATGCTTGTGTAGCTCTGCATCTACTCGGTAACTGGGAACACAGTGGCCAATTCTGATCGACAGTCGTACGGTATCACTTCCTTCGTGGAACTGCCCAAGTTGGAATTCCCGCTTTGGGGAGTGCTAAGCGGCAGGAGTGATTTCTTTCGCCGTAGCTGCTTGAGATCGAGTGGCCTTCATGAAGATGTGTAAAGAAGACTAACCGCGTTGGGAGCTGACAGGTGTTTGCAAGGGCATTCCAGGATCGGGAATCTTGTCTGAGAAGAGACAGGGTGGCCTCCTAGGTTCCTTCTGGTTCCAGGAGTCTGTGAGCAAAGCTGTTTGAACACTGAAGACAGTGATACCACCTAAGCCCATTGAAGTGGACATTGTAGAAAAGATTATTTATGCCTACACACATAGCGAAATCCCAGTTGTCTTTTCCAACCATATACAGAATTAGTTCAGGTCATTATAGTTCGTGTGGTGACCTTAGGGCCAAATTATTTCCAAGGGAGTAAAGTGCATATTCAGTCGTACGATTTTAATGAGAGGAAAAAAACACCTTGTGCCACTTTTGGACCTTTGATATGACTTAAGATATCACCTTGTATATGAATTTTGAATGTGGCTTATTTTTTTTTTTTTTTTACTGGACTGCCTCATTTAAAAGTACAGAATAAGCTTCTTTCAGGAATTCCGCCTAGAATTTCAAATGAGAGCTCACGTCTTGCGACATTATTTATCTATTTTGGTAAAGGGCTCTTAATTACTCGGTGCCGCTCTGTCTGAGTTGTATGCGTGTGGATGGGCCACATGAAATCACTTGATAAGGCCTCTCATTTCTGCAAGGGTTTTTCCTATATTTTTAGCCCCCCCACTCTAGTATGACGTTAAATTATTTAGTAGAAACATTTAGAGACCAGAAGCTTCCTTTTCATATTGCAGGTGTTGCCTTACGCTTTTTGGAAGAGGTCTGTATTTAAAAATATGTGTCAGTGTAGTGATGCAATGAAATTCATGTATCTTACCTTCAGCCAGAAAACACACACACACACACACATACACCCTCTGTGTCTCTCTCAGCTATTTCTAAGTTCAGTCCTTTGTTTAAAAGGATTAGTATGTCAGGTTCATTTTTAGAGTATGTTTTGAGATGTGAAGTTTCACCAGATACTTGATTTTCAGTGAGAATGCCATTTGAGGCCTCTTGCATTATTCTGCAGGAGCTTTAGCAGGGGTTGTAGACCGGAGTTCGTGTGTGAAATGTGAGATTGTGACCTCTTGATCTAGAGGCCAGGAATGTTGCCAACTGAACCAAGCCCTGCCGTTCCTAAGAATAGAGACGCTCTGCTTAATTATTGGAGTTCAACTCGGTGCCTATGGCGTTCTCCAGTAATTGGTCAGAATCCCGGGTATACATGTTGGTTTTGTATGTGTTTTGAGTGAACAAGCAAGTATTTCTTTATAGGGATAAGGAGAGATATGTGTGAAAAAATTCTTCAGAGAGTTTGTGAAGCAACTCTAGTGTATCAGACACAGTACTGGGACGGAAGGACTGCCTCGGCTCCAGCTGCATGGAAGTCATGGTCAGATGTGGAAGGAAGTGTCCGCTTTAGGTTAAATTCAACTGGCTTGAAAAGGAACCGGTAATAAACGTATCATCTAGGCCTCTCATACCTGGACCCTTAAGTCCTGTACATCATAAATATTGGACTGAGAAAAGAAGTGAGGTTAAAAAAAAAGATTATTAGGGTGTATAAAGAACTTGGTAATCTGTGGGAGGAAATATTTGTAAAATGTTGATCATATTTTTCAGCCTCTTGGTTGGAACGGTTCAAAATGGAAGCGCAGTGAGCCTCACAGGTCTTCATGTGAGGGATTAATGATGCCTCCTACCTAGTTCAGGGCTCCTGTTCGCAGATCCAAGGTGCCTTCCAGGTGTCTTTCTACATTCTCTGCTCCATTACTCACTCATCTCGCTCGTTGGCTTTTCAGACTGTGCACTGTTCTGATTCCTTGACTATGTTGGCGTCTTTCGGGACAGAAGTGGATGTGAAGCTGTGTTCTGTCAGAGCAGAAGAGGCACGCTCTTCCCCAATCAAGGTCGTTAAGATAGGTCACTTAACCGGAATTCAGTTAGGTCAAGTTAGTTAAGTCATCTCAAGGCATTTGTGTAGCTAGTCAAATTAGTTAATTCGCATACAAGTCAGGTACTACACAGTTCAGTGGACCCACAGCCTGGAGGTTTCAGGTCGCCAGATCACCCTTGTGGCCTCACTTCTATCTGCCTCTCCACTCCTCTCTCTGCCCTGAGATGTCCCCAGTCAGGTGCTCGGAAGACCTTTCCTGGCCACACGTTGATAGCTCTGCACACATTCCTGCTGTTGGACTGCCTGCCCTGAGAGGGCCTCCCCCGCTCTCATTCTCCTTTCATCTTGTAGGACTCAGCACTAACTCAGATGTGTGCCCCATTTTCTTCTGTGGCTTGTACGTGTGCTGTTAGTATGATATTTGAATATTTTATGTATATGATCTATAAAATATATAATATTTGAATCCCTTTCTCCTCTCAACTTTTGTAGCATGAACTTGTCCCTGTAGTATTTCTTCAGCTCTAATGGGCATCTTTTTCACATTTTTAATTAGGGTACTTCTTACGGTTCATGGGATCTTAGTTTAGATTAAATAAAGCACCTCAGTTCAGTCTATAATACAGAGCACTGGGGCTTGTAGTTGCCCGCTCCTGGAACTTACACCCTTTGTTTGAGCCGTCTCTCTGATTCTTCGCCCAGCACAACCACTGATAGTTTACGCTCAAACATTGTTAAATGGAATTAAAATACTTCCTCTGCGTTGACTGGACTGCGGTGACTTTCAAGAGTGTGTTTGTTCTGAAATATACCAATAATCACGCGATAATGACTAGCAATTATTAAATGCTTATTACGTGCAAGGCAGTAGTTAGGCCCTTGATCTGGAGTAACTCGGGGACTCTACTCAACAACTGCCTTCGTTTTATTGATGAGAACGGTTCAGCCAACCTGGTACAACTGGCCGGTGGTGTGGGCGCGGTTCCAGCTCTGTCAATCTGGCATCAGAACCCATGCTCGTGACGACTTTCCTCTGCTACAGTGTGGTTGAATATTTACTTCACCAGGCATGTGCTTTGTGCTGTAGCTGCATTTTTCATTTAATTCTCATCAGAATGCCACGAGGATTTATAATGGAATATCGTCGTGCACGCCACTGGTCATACACATGCTACTAGTCCCCATTCTGATACTCTAAGGAGATAAACAGTCCCAGCGCGGTGGCTCAAGCCTGTCGTCCCAGCACTTTGGGAGGCTGAGGCAAGAGGACTGCCTGAGCCCGCGGGTTTGAGACCATCCCAGGCAACTTGGCAAAAAAATTAGCCAGGTGTGGTAGCACATACCTATAGTTCCGACTACTTGGAAGGCCAAGTGAAAAGATTGCAAGAGCCCAGCAATTCGACGCTGGGGTGGCTGTGAGCATGCCACTGCACTCCCACCTGGGCGACGGACTAAGACTCTGACTCAAAAAAAAAAGAGAGAGAGAGAAGCAGGAGAAAGTAAGTGCCTGCATATATCTGCGAGGGTATGAGCATTAATAAAATGACCTTCCCAGTCTTTTCCACCTTTGGGAATGATTACGTTTAACTGCCGAGATGAACCTAGATTCTGGAGGAGAGGAACCAACGTCGAGCACCCTCCATACTTAAGGTGGGCATTTTCCCTGTTTGCACACGAGGAGAGTAAGGTTCAAAGGGATTGAACTTGACCGACTAACGAACAACAAGCACAGGCAGCGTTTGTTTCAGCGCCGGATCTGTGTCTCTGAGAGTGACTTCTAGACAAGGCACATTCTCTGTGGCATTTTTTTATTTCTTACTTTTAAGGTTTTTAGAAGTCTTTTTTTTATCCATCGTCTTTTTATTCCACCATTGAATTAGCCTAAGAATTAATCATTAACTGTCATTTACTTTATTATGTAATTTAATAATATTCATAGCCACATATATAATTTTTACTGTCAGCTGCATCGTTTCTCAGCCAGCCATACATGGACCTTAAAAAAAGATAGATTGGAGGAATTCGAATGATAGTCATAGAAAGGAAGAAGAAAAATGTCTACTGTGTAGATTTTAGAAGTTATTTGGATATGTTTTGGAATTTTGTTAGCAAAGCTTTAGAGAAGATATTAAAAGCATCTTTGTGAATTTTTAAGTCCATGCCAACTTTGACTATCCTTGGTTATTTAGAGCGATTAACACAGAGTACTGTCTGTATTGGACACTTCAGAATTTTGAAGCCGGGCGCAGTGGCTCAGCCTGTAATCCCAGCACTTTGGGAGACTGAGGTGAGGGGATTACCTGAGCCCACAGGTTTGAGACCAGCCTGGTCACTTGGCAAAACCTCATCTCTACAATAAGTAAAAAAATTAGCCAGGTGTGGTGGCACACACCTGTAATTCCGGCTACTTGGAAGCCTGAGTCAGAAGGGTCGCCAGAGTCCAGCAGGTCGACACTGGGGTGGCCGTGAGCGTGCCACTGTACTCCAGCCTGGGCGACAGAGTGAGACTCTGTCTCAAAAAAAAAAAAAGAATTTTGAATGTTTTTAGTCTGCTTTCAATCCTGGCCCATTTTATAACATGTGGAATTAATAGAACATGCTTAAAATTGGGAAACTGGTTTTTCCTAGTTGACTTGTAAGAGGGTTGCAGCTTTGCTCTCTGAGCTGCAAGTAAACATCTGATGTGTCTGTAAATAGGGGTTTCAGGAATTTGGGGAAGCCTAGGAAGGTCATTGGTTTGAAAGCTAAAATAAAAGTACATTCATGACAGCTTGTGTATCTACAGAAAGAGAGTGGGCTTGGATTTAGTGTGTCTGAAAAATCTTGCACAATAGGTAAAGAACTAAAAAAGTAAGCCCTACGTGGCCTGGCGGTGTTTCATCCAGTTCAGTAAATGCTGTGTGCTCACTCTTGGCTTTTAGGTGATGTTAATGTGGCTGGTTTAAGGAGTCTGTAGGAATCAGTGATAGTCTGTTGACAAATGTCCATTGTTGGGTAGTCGTGTGGCACTAGAACCGTTACGAAGGTGTATTTGATATGTTTTAAAAGTAGTGTCTTAACTGTTCTCTGGATAGCACGTCAATGTCTGAAATGTCTTTATACTCATCTTCTGCCTGTGTTGGTGGTCATTATATCAGTCCACTTTCAAAAACAAGTACAAATCATGGGTTTTACTGTACAAATAATACAGACTTCACTTAGGGGGAGAAATTGGAAAATGCAGAAGGACACATAAATTACTCATGGTCTCATGACTCGTTGGTAACATAGGGCTATAATCTTCGAATATTGCCAGAGAACTCGCTAGTCAAGTTACAACTATGTCTCTTCCCCAATAGCTGCATACGGTAGAGCCTGCTAGAATATGACACGTTCTGCTTTTGTGTGGCATTCTGATATGTTACCTTTGACCTCTTCACGTGTTGCTGTGTAGTTAGTACTTGATTACATTTTGAAATAGGGGTTTCTTTAGGTTATTAAAGTGACCACTCTGGGCAAAGTGCCTTACTGGAGGAAAAGCTGCTCAGTCGTCGTAAGGACTAGGCCTGAGCTGGGTGTGACGGAAGCTTGGCTGGGAACTTGTGTGGCCCTCGGGAACCTTCGTGAACCAGTTGCATGTAGGGAAGAAGACAGATGACTGGAGTATGTTTCAGCTCCTCCACTGTCATTTGCTAAGAAAGAAACTTTGAGCAGAAATTAGGACTGTCATTTTAGTGTTCCTTGTCTGCCAAACAAATCTCAGACTGTTTTTTTTGGGGGGGAGGAATCTTAGTCATTTTTATTATATATATATATATTTTTTTTTTTTTTTTTTGAGTTGGAGTCTCACTCTGTCGCCCAGACTGGAGTGCAGTGGCCGCTCCTGGCCACCGCAGCCTCGACCTGCTGGGCTCCGGCGATCCTTCCGTCTCCGCCTTCCAAGGAGCTGGAACTACAGGCGCGCGCGACCACGCCCAGCTCATTTTTTGATTTATTGTAGAGATGAGGTCTCGCTTGCCCAGGCAGGTCTCGAACCCGCGGGCTCAGGCAATCCACTCACCTCAGCCTCCCAGGAGGGAAAACATCTTGTTCACACTTTAACCTGAAAGTACACAGCATAATACTTGGCATATAATGGGTGTCCCATGTTTAATGGAGTAAATAAGTATACTAACTATGCTGTATCATGT
>CAUYQG010029304.1:0-31459 GCA_963574415.1 Tarsius wallacei
TTACTGAATAGGTTCTCCTCTCCCCAGTGGTAGGTGGTGGAGGCTTTGTCGAAGATGAATTGGTTGAGCCATTTTAACAATTTAAAATGTACAATGTACAATTCAGTAGTGTTGCATATATTGACGTTGCAATAGATTTGCAGAACTTTTCTGCCTTCTAAAGTGGAAACTCTAGACCTGTTAAACAATGACTTCCCATTTCTCCCACCCCTGCCCTTGGCAACCATCATTCTGCTTTCTGCTTCTATGAGTTTGCCAACTTTAGATCCCTCACATCAGTGGAAACATATGGTATTTGTCTTTTTGTGACTGGCTTTTTTCACTTAGCATAATGTTCTCAAGGTTTTTCCATGTTGTAGCATATGACACGGTTTCCTTTCTTTATCCATTTATCCTTTGACAGACATTAGGTTGCTTCCACCACTTGGCTATTATGAGGAATGCTGCAGTGAACATGGGGATGCAAATATCTCTTTGAGGTCTTGCTTTCAATTCTTTTGGATATACATCCACAAGCGGGATGTGGATGTATCCAAAAGCGGGATTGCTAGATCATATGGTAATTCTGTTTTTAACTCAATTTTTCATTGTCCACTTGGCTTTTGATATCACTGTCTAATTCTGTCTGGGAAGAAAAGAAATAATAGCTAGTTTGCATACTAGCTGTGTGCTAAGCAGAGTATGTACATTATCTGATTTAATCCTTAAAATATTCAGAAGAGGTATTATTACCATGTTTTGCAGGAGAGGTCCATGAATGTTATGTAGGCCACACTGCTAGTTGGGATCTAGGATCTGAATTCAGTTTTCTCCTTATTTTCAGATGTAGCCATTTTGATCTCTTGTTTCTTCTGAGAAGGGTTCATTTTCCTAAGTTCCCAAGTCATTTATTAAATGTTTTTCCTAATTTGGAGAGTGTTCTGTGAATTATAAGGTTACATTTTAAAGACCGAGAGTCAGTAATTATATTACCACTTTTTGATAATCCCAGCCCCCAATTCTTAAATAGTTGTATCTCTCTAGAAGAAAATAGAAGCTGTTCATTCTTACATATCACCAACAGCACTCTGGGTTAGCACCACACAAGCCTCTCATCTTCAGCTTGGTGTCTGCATTGTACCCAGTTGCTGTTATTGTGCAGAATTAATGAATAGTTTGCAAACTAGCATCACTTCTGTGAAAGTTGATGGACATGCTAATTATACCGTATTTAGATTTCACAGTTGCATGACCCAGATTCTTCTTTTCTGCCAAATTTTCAAAGATTCAGTGGCATTTTAGAAATTCCAGTAAACATAATGCATTAAAATGCAAGCAAGGGAGGAACTGGTCATGCAGAAAATGGAAGATGATTAGCTTGGTTTATCTGATGTGAGGGCTAGAGTCAGGTGTCCATTTTAAGGGCTTTGGGTAGATTTGACAGTGCATACTTTCCCCTCTGGGGTTTTATTATAGTCCTTTGTAGTTAAGTATCCTGTACCTACTCAGTGTTTCCTTTCTATTACGCAAGGATCAAAGCATTTACTTGAAGCCGGATCCCAACTGCTGATTGCAAATATCCTCAGTGTATTAAATTTCTTGGCTTTGGTGTTTGTATTCTACACTTCTAGAAGACTGGGGTGCACATCTGGGTTTGAATCTTGGTTTTACCACTTCTTGTTGAGCTACTACTGTGACAGGCATTATGTAGATGATGGGGATACAGCAGTAAACTAGATAGACACAGTCCTCGCTTGTAAGAGTTCAGAAACAGACAACTGGGGTTAAACAAGGAAGTAGGTGTCCATACCACACTGTGATAAGGGCTTTGGTCAGGGTAAGGATGGGGAACTGTGAAAATACACAGGAAAGCTCTACACCATGTTGGGCGGAGAATCAGGTTAGAGAAAGCCACCTGGAGGAAGTATTGTCTAGGCCAGTGATTCTCAGATTTTAGTGCATACCAGAATCACCTGGGGGCGGGGGGAGTTGATGAAATAGTTATTCCTGGTACCTACATATCATGTTTCTGGTTCCCTAGGTTTGGAGTTGGGCCTGAGAATTTGCATTTCTAACAAGTTTCCAGTTGATGCTGATGCTGCCTTCTCTGGGACCACATAAGTACTTGGAGAATCATTTGTCTAAGCCAAGATCTGAAGCAGGGATGAAAGAGGACAATGTATGTGAATGTGAGTGTGAGTGTGTGTATCTGTGTGCATGTGTGCTTATCCAGGGGAGGTGCGGCATGGGGATTGCTGGGTAGGAGAATATTCCAAGTGGAACAGAATGGACAAAGGCTTAGAGATAAAAGAAAACGTGACATGCTTGGGAATATATATATATGTATATATATATATATATATATTAAACATCTTTTTAATTTAATTTAATTTTATTTTTGAGTTGGAGTCTCACTCCGTTGCCTAGACTGGAGTGCAGTGGCCGCTCCCGGCCACCGCAGCCTCGACCTGCTGGGCTCCGGCGATCCTTCCACCTCAGCCTTCCAGTAGCTGAAACTACAGGTGCGCACTACCATGCCCGGCTGATTTTTTTATTTATTGTAGAGATGAGGTCTCGCCAAGTTGCCCAGGCAGGTCTCGAACCCGCGGGCTCGGGCAATCCACTCACCTCAGCCTCCCCAAGGCGCGGGATTACAGGCTGAGCCACCGAGCCTGGCACATCTTTTTTATTTTAAAATTATGGGGTACAGTTAAGGATTAGGAATACAAATATGCATTGTGCAGGTACCCTTGTTGATGAGGTGTGCCCCCCGTCCCCAGACAGATATCGACTACTATTAATCCCACCTCCCTTCCCCTCCCTATCGCCCCCATAGTTTCCCGCCACTGTCAATCCTTTTCATATAGTATTACGATAGTTGTTCAAGGTCCACTTATGAGTGAGAACATGTGATACTCAGATCTTTGTTTCTGTGAGAGATCACTCAGTATTATAGACTCTAGTTCCATCCAGGTTGCTGCGAAATTCATGATTTTGTTCTTTTTTATGACTGCGTAGTATTCCATTGTGTATATGTACCATATTTTTAAAATCCAGTCCTCTTTTGATGGACAGCAGGCTTGGTTCCAGGTTCTTGCTGCTGTGAACAATGCTGCTATAAACATATGTGTGCAGGTATCTTTTGGGAACATCAATATTACAGGGTATAGGTATAAGGGAGAAGTGGTGAGAGGTGGTGGAGTATTAGCACTGACAAATCACAGAGGGCTTAGTTAGCTATGCTAAGGCATTTGGGTGTCCCCCCACAGGCAAAGGAAAGCTGCTAAAGTGGTGTAGTTAGGAGAATGATGTGATATGATATGCATCATAGAAAGGTTGTTCTGGCTTCATTGTGGGTAATGGAATGAAAAGGGCAACATGGGAGCAGGAGACCAGTTAGGAAGTCACTGCAGTAATCCAGGAGGCTATGCGGATGAAGACAAATTCTTGGTTTCTTCTTTCAATTGAGAGGTGGGGTCTATGTGTCCTCCCCTTGAATCTGGATGAGCTTATAACTGGTTGACCAATAGAATAAGGCAGAAGTAATGCCGTGCCAGATTCCAGGCTCAGACCCTAGGAGACCGGCAGTTTCTTTTCCTATTTCTTGGAGTGCTTGTCCTTAGATCACTGAATTACCTTGTAAGAAGATTGACAACCTTGCTGGAGATACCATTTGAAAAAGTTCTCAGCTACAGGGAAAGGATAGAGTCCCAGTTTTCTGGTTAGCCCTGCCAAGATGCCAGGTATGTGAGTGAAGCCATCTTGGAACTTCCAGCCCAGCACAGTCATTAGATGAGTACCATGTGTGACCCCTGTTGATGCCATGTGGAGCAGAAGAAACAAGGCTGTGTGCTGAGATCCTGGGGGCGTTATTGAGAGAGGACTTTTAGGAGAAGGAAGAAGACCTGCAATAGCCACTGTGAAGGACTGCAGGAGACCAACCAGAGAAGCACAGAAGGATTGCATCCTTGGGAATGGTACCTATTTTTGTGGTTATGTAATTTATTTTTGCCTCTGTCACTCTTTAACGTCCAGGTGTAGAATCAAAGAAGGCAGAGAGTTGGATCAACCTAGGGTTGGAGTCTTCATGGACTCCAACAGGACACGTGGCAAAGGATTTGAGGATGTTGGCAAGGAAAGAATTGAAGTGAGGGTGTACTGGTCAGAAATCAAGTGATAACATGGAGAGAAAGACAAGTCTGAGGGATCAAGGTCTTAATCAGGTTAAAGGAAAGGGAATGAATATCCAGTTTTGTTTTTTGGAACTGCTAGGTAACAGCAGAGTCAAGGGTCCAGAGGAGGTGGCCAAAGTGGAGGAGAAAGCATTGAAGTTAAGGAGATTAAAGCCCTTAGGGTTTTCATTCATGTGGATGGTCACTCATGTGGACAAAAGAGGTGTCTGAAAGGTGACAGGGTTGGAGAATGGAGAATGAAGACCAGCTGCCAAAGTGTTCAGAAAGCAAACAGGGCTGGGAGGTTGCCAGTGACAGTGAAGAGGAGAGGCTGTGAGAGAGGCAGCCTGATGACATGAATCTCAAAGGAGCTTTCCCTCCTCTTGTTTGTTTTTAAGGTGCCAAGGTCCCAGGATATGCCTTGAAGCAGCACTGGGGACTAAGGAGTACACTTTCACCACTGCCTTGCAACATGGTGGGAAAAGAAGCTGCTTCCTTTGCACAAGGCCATGGAAGTGCAGTTTTCAGGGCAGGGCTGGGTTTCAGTTAAGGCAAGGAGGTGGAGGGAAAATTCAGGGAGGAGGCTGAGGACTTAGGGGGTCATATGTATTTACCATAGACTGGGGGTGTCAGAGACTTCCCGGCAGTAGGAGTGGGACCCCTGCCTGGGTCTCTGCTCTGGCTTCCTCTTTTCTCAAGGATTCTTGGTTCCCATGAAGGACAGTGAGCTTCTGTGCCAGGACTCATTTAAGAGTGGGAAGTGGCCACTGCTGTGTAGGGTGGGGCCTGTTATTGTGGATGAGGGAGCTGTGCCCATAGGCAGAACCACACCTGCACAGATCTGCATGGGGTGGGGGTGGGGGAGCCCTGGGGACCAAGGACTGGTGTTTAGCAAGCTTTTGGATGGAGGGAGTTCCTCTTGATTACCTTTTGTAAATTATTGCCTATAGGACCATGTTACTTATAGGTACAATTATAAGCCATAACATAGATTAAAGGTTACTTTAAAATGAAACAAGTTTATACTGTCTAGGAGCATTCCAGTTAAAGGTCTTAGCCATTAAACTGTTCCAGGGACAGATTCTTATGGATCAACCCCAGCTCTGATAAGAAGCCTATGGATTATCGTCAACTCAGACCCGCCATATGTGCCTATCGAGTTTGGCAGTGGCTAGCACATATCTGTGTGGAATCCATGTTCAGGGAGAAAGAAAGAAAGGAAGGAAATGAAATCTAGAGACCAGAAGTCCTGGACTACAATGGTGGGAGTAACTAAGTACAACCTCTATGGAAATCAATATGGAGATTTCTCAAAGAGCTAAAAGTAGATCTACCATTTGATATAGTAATCCCACTACTAGGGATCTACCTAAAGGAACAGAGGTTATTATATAAAAAAAGACGCCTGCATTCACATTTTTATCACAGCACCACTCACAGTTGCAAAGATGTGGAATCAGCCTAAATGCCCATCAGCCGAGCAGTGGGTAATGAAAATGTGATATATATACACTATGGAATACAATTCAGTCATCAAAAAGAATGAAATAATGTCTTTTGCAGCAACTTGGATGGAATTAGAGAACACCATCCTAAGTGAACTAACACAGGAACAGAAAACCAAACACAGCATGTTCTCACTTACAAGTGGGAGCTAAGCTAAAGATCTACAAAGGCACAGAGAATGGTATAATGGACCCTGGAGACTCAGAAGAAGGGAAGGAGCAGAGGGACGAAAGTCACCTATTGGGTACAACGCACAGGTGGGAGTGGTAGGTACACTTAAAGCCCAGACTTCTTGGCCACTATACAATGCAACCATGTCACCCAAAACTATTTGTAACCCTAAAGCTAGTGGAAAAAAAAATAATTAAAGCAGAGGAGATAAGGTCATCCTGTGGAGCTGAAGGGAAAGAATATAGAATTAAGGGCACAGAGAAAATCAATATAAAGGTTTTGAGGAGCTGCCTTGTAAATATCTGAGGAAGAACAGCACATGCAGGAACATGAGGGGGTGTGGGGTGGTATAAAACCCTAACATGCTATGCTCAAGAGACAGGAAGGAGGAGCATAATGAGTAAATAGGGAGGTAGCCAGGAGCCAGATTATGCAGAACATTGTAGGCCAAGATGTGGAGTTGGGGCTCATTTTTAGTATAATCAGAAGCCACTGGAAATTATTTAAACTTTGGAACAATTACTGTTGAGTGGAGGGTAGATTATAGAAAAAAAAAAAGAAGTCCTGGACTAAGATCTGCCAGACTGTATTTTAAGTACGAAAGATACAAAAATAAATAAAGCCATGTCCTTGCCCTCAAGGAGCTTGAAGTTTAGTGAAACAGGCAGACAAGTGAACACTCAGTGACGATAGTGGCTGTTATATAATGCTTACTGTGTGTCACACACTTCTGATGGGCTTTACACGAATAGCCTGCTTAATCCTCATAGCTACCCTATGAGGTATTTTTGTTATCTCCATTCTGTAGACGATGAAACTAAGGCCTAGAGATCACATGGCTATTAAGTGGCTCAGCCAAGCCTCGAAGTCTGGTTGCAAGGTTTGTGCTCTATGTCACAAAGCCCCCTGCACTTATAATATATGTGATAATAACTATGGAATTCCAGGGAGCGAAAGGAGGAGGGAAGAGATGCTAGAGGATACCTGTAGCATTCAAATCCAGTCTTTAATAATAATAATAATAATAATAATAATAATGTCTCATTTATTTATCCAGGCATTACGGCAAGTACTGCACATAAAATGATCTCTTTAATTGAACATTTCTGATGTTTCTCTGACATCAGCTCTGTTATCATCATCCTCATTTTATTTTATTTGAGTTGTAAACACAAATAAGGATTTGCTACATAAGTAGGCTGCCTGCAGGTAAAGTTTGGGTGTCTAGCTGGCCTTCTCTCCTTTTGGTAGTGGACCAGGTACCCATTGCGTTGCCATGTGCCCTTCTTCTTCCTCCCCCTTCTCTCCCCTAGCAGTGTCCAGCATCTGCCAATCCCACATTTGTGCTAGTGTGACTAGTGTTCAGGGCCCATTTATGAGTGGGAACACACAGTATTCAGCTGTTTGTTTCTGTGATAGTTGACTTAGTACATCATTCCCATTTTAGAGAAGAGGATACTGAAGCACGGACTAGTTTAGCACTTGGTGAATATGAGAGGGTTAAGAGTTGCAGCCTGGATTTTTTTCTTTTCCTTTTTTTTCTAAATTTATTTTATTTTAAAAATGTGGGGTACAATTCAGGATTAGGTATACCAGTGGTCATTATACAGGTAAAGTTTGGTCCTCCCTTTGGTCCCCACTTTGTCCAGTTTGAGATCAGGTACCCTTATTAATGTTAGGTGCCCCCACCCCTGGCAGTTTCCAGCTACTGCCAATCCCTTTCTTATAGTATTATGGTAACTGTTCAGGGTCCACTTATGAATGAGAACATGTGGTACTCAGTTCTTTGTTTCTGTCTAAATCACTTAGTATAATAGACTCTAATTCCATTCAAGTTGCTGTGAAGTCCATCATTTTGTTCTTTATAGCTGCATAATATTCCATCGTGTATATGTACCACATTTTAAAAATCCAGTCCAGTTTCGATGGGCAGCATGGTTGGTTCCATATTATTGCTATTCTAAATAGTGCTGCAACAAACATGCGTGTGCAGGTATCTCTTTTGTAGAGCGATTTAAGTTCCTCTAGGTATATTCCCAGAGGTGGGATTGCTGGGTCATATGGAAGGTCAATTTCTAGTTCTTTTAGGAATTGCCACACTGTTTTCCATAGAAGTTGATGAGTTTGCATTCCTACCAACAGTGTAGAAGCATTCCCTTTTCTCCACATCCTCGCCAGCATCTTTTGTTTTTTTGTTTTATTACTGATGGTCATTCTTACTGGAGTTAGGTGGTATCTTAATGTGGTTTTGATTTGCATTTGCAGCCTTGATTTTAACTGAGGCAGCCTAGTCCACTGCATGGGGGGTGCCTCTGCCCAGGAGCTCCAGGGGTAGATAAGTGGTGGGTGATGGTAGGTGGGGAAACGGGCCCCTGGGACAGAGAGAGGTGTGTTGGCCAAGGAAGGAGGAGGTGTACCAAGAAATGCAGTGGCTGTTAGAGTACTCAGATGCACATGATCACTGGAAAATTGGAGAAACACAGAGTGAAGGATTTTAATTTCACTTCGGAATCAGGATAAGGATTCCTTCTGTGGGAGGTTGTGGAACTTAGGTCACCTCTTGGGTAAGTCTGTGGAATGATCAAGTCTTGGCTGGTTGTTCCTCCCTCCTCTCTCCTCAAACCAGGCACATGATCCAAACTCCTTGAGACTCAGCCATTCTGACAGTTAACTGATTCCAGCTGAGCCAGACGACAGCAGGCCAAGGCACTCAAGACTGAAGTGGGTACGATTGTGCCCTCTGCACAAGGTTGTGGGAGAATGAGCCACTTCATAGCAGGGATGGTGTTAGTTGACTAAAGGAGGTTAAGGTTAGGGTTAGGCCTCAACCATGACAAATCTAAATCCCACTCAATGTTTTGGTCCCAAAAGCACATGATAGATACTATAAGAAGTATTTGGGGGCCCAGGATCTCTCTGGTTATAGCACCTGGGTCCACCCTGGTAGGGCCTGGGTCTGCTTTCTTTTCTAAATCCTTCTTTTTCCTCCAAAGCAAGGCTAGAGTTCCAGATTGTCATGGAAGGAGCTCGGGTTAGAACTGTTTGGGAAAGGAGAACAGATTCAATACATCCCAGATGTCTCTCCTAGACATCAAATCTTGCACAGGTCAATAAGCAGCTGGTGAAGCAAGGCTGACGAAATGATTTACTTAAATTACAAGGGATCCTCACACTCTTTTTCCCTTCACTTGGGAGAATTTCTCACAGGGACATAATTTCTGTGGTTTCCATCCGTACTCTATCTTCAGGTCAGTCACTCAGAAAAGGGGAGAAGGGGAAACATGCTCACTGATGGCAATTGAGCTGAACATTGTACAGTCATAGAGGATGGTGAAATGGTCTCTAGTTTTCTTCAGAGTAATTAAATACGACAAGCAATTGTCTTTGAAGTGCTGGCAGTTGGGCACTGGGGATTTCTGGGAAGGTTGCCTTTGGGAATTTGGATCAGGTTGAGGGAATATTGGCTGCAAAAGAAAATGAGAAACTGCAGACATAGCAACCAAAAGGTTTCCTCAAGGAGAAGGCTTGTGATTCCTTATTCCCCTCAGACTCTGGGATGACAGCATCCCCTACGTGCCCGCTACTGTGGTAGCATCAGAGTTAGGGCTGATGGGGCCACAGAAAGGCATTTGCCAAATGGCTTCAGGGCTTATTAAAGTGTCATTCCCTTCTAACCTCTTGAACCCTGTTTTCTAGAAGCCCTGGGAATTAAAACACCAAATGCTCATGCCCAAGGGCTCATCTCCAAACCGATCAAAGAATGTGCAGTGACTGTATGGGGATTACTGCTCTTTGAGAAGTTGTTAGAAGAATGAGATAAGAATATTTCCATATTTCAAGGAAGATAATGAAGACAAGGCCCCACAGTAATCTCCAAGGCCACATAATAATCTATGGGATACACTTTTAACTCCCTGTATCTCTGTCATGTGGCCAAGACATCTTGCGACTCCCAGAGTTCATGATACTCAGGACTGTGCCCTCTGGATGATGCTGGGTCATCATGTTCCTTTCGAGTGAGCTGGTTTCACTAAACTCTCCAGTCATTCAGTCTGGGTCCTCACAGTCCTACATGCTGCCAAATAGGAAACCAAACACGGGAAATATGGGATGAAAATAGAACATCTACATGTAAATAGGAATACTTTGGGCCTTAAAATGGCACTGTTTTGGTGGTTTAAGACCACAGGATCTCATGGATTCAGAGGTGATCATACTCAGTGATCTATCATAGAAACAAAAAACAGAGTACCATATGTTCTCACTCATAAGCGGAACTTTAACAATTTTAATACTATAAGAAAGTGATTGGCAGTAATAGGAAACTGTCAGGAGAGGGGGGTGGGATTGGCAGTTGAGGGAAACTGCTAAGGGAGGGAGGGGCATACCTCATCAACAAGGGTACCTGCATAATCAACGTTTGTATACCTAACCCTGAATTGTACCCCACATCTTTATTTTTTTAAAAAAAGACCACAGGCTCTCAAAGTGAGGCCCTGCTCAAAGTGAAGCCCTGGGACCAGAAAGTTCACATCAGCTGGGAGCTTGTTAGAAAAGCTCATGTTTGGGCCCCACCTCCAGACTTACACAATCAGAAAGTTTGGGGGGTGGGGCAGTTGACCTCATTTTCTAATGTGAAAACCGCTGACTTAAACAGATCTGAATAAAAGTACAAGCAGTCAGGGGGTTCTTGTGCCTAGACTAAAATTTCAGGGTTTTCCAGATATGGGTGTCTCCCTAGAACTTGAGAGGAAGGCCTGAGGAACAGGATGGTATGAAAGTGGGGACTAGGAGACCCATAGATGCCTTGGTAGCATCTGGACTTCAGATGGGATTTTAAAAAAACTGCTCTATTTGGCACTGTAATCATGGCAACAGGCTAAAGTGTCATATTTCCAAATACATTTTTCTCATCAGTATGGGCATAAATTTTAGTTGTGGCCTGGATGACTTTGGACTCACAGAGTGACGTGCTTCCTAGTTTTCATATCTATGATGTTTACCACAATGAAGCTTTGACGTTCTTAGGAAATACATTTAGATTAAAACTCACTAGATTTATACCCTTCTTTGGTATTGGTCTGGTACCAATCAGTTTGCACTTTAAACCCAAACTAGAAAATATGAACGCAGGCAATGTTTGAAATCAGATTCTTTTTTCTCTTTTAAACAATATATTCCAAGATTCGGATACATTTTAGAATACACATGGAAAATCAAAATTTAAGAAGAAAATGAGCATGCATTTTTAAATATTCTGATAAGCAAAAAACAACAACCAAAAACCAAAAACAAAAAAGAAAAGAAAAGAAAGTTCAGAGAATCTAGAAGCAGAAACCCTGAAAAATAAGCCTTTCATATAGGAGGAAAGATTGTTAGTTGTTGGCTATATTCAGAAGATTTGCATTTTTAAAGTTAGTGACTAATGTAATAAAAGGTTCCAGTTAAATTATTACAGTGGCTGCTTGCTTCAGGGCAAGCAAAAATCTTTGAGGTTTTAAATCACATTCTTCAGTCTGGCATGAGATGGTATTTTTAAACTCTTGCAAACGATTGCTATATTCTTTATACTTTCTCTCCATCTGGCCCCTAATTCTCACACACCTAGCAAGAAAATGAAAAAAATTTTTTTTGTACAAAAAAATGTTTTGGGTATTTGGGCACAGATGGGTAATATTAAGAGTGCTAAGGCTTCCTTGGAAACATCATCTGGTTAATAATCTATAAAAATTTAATTTTCTAAGCTGTACTGTATTATGACTATCCTATTTTTGAGCCTTGGTATTACTTCATCTCTGAAACCTGTGTTGACACTGGGGCAGGACCCTCGCATTCAAACCTGCCCCAGAAAAGCCAGCAATTTGCTATAACTGTAGTACCAGTGCTGACGGCTCAGCATTCGCTTTACATCAAGCGGGTAGGGGAAGTGGAAATTTTACAGTGTGGTTCTGCTCTAACGTATAAAGATGCTAAAATTCATATATTTTGCCTACTGAATGAGGCCTCTTTAATCCAGCATGCTCCTTATGCTGCAAGCAGATTCTCAGAGCAAAGCCCCATAAATGGAATACAATCAGAAAGAAATGAATATATAAAAGCACAGTACTTGAATAAAACGGGTCATATCTTGATGCCCAGAATACAAGTCATCAAAGTACTCTTTTTCTTTAAAAAAAAAAATCAAGCTCTGGAAAAACACTAGGACACAGTGATAAGCTTTTGTTTAGAGGTTTTACTGAGGTTTAAGCACTGGAAAAGCTAAAGGCTTTGTTTGACCTTATGTTGCAAAGACCCTTTCTCTCTATATTACCCAAGTGAAGGCCACAACAAAGCAGTAAGAATTGAGTTCTGGAGACTGGCTGTCTGAGGCCAAATTCCGACCCCACTGTGTATTAGCTGAGTGACAATGAACAAATTATGTACAAATCTTCGCTTTAGTTTCTTCATCTGTACCGTGGGGATACTAGCAGTATCTAACTCATTGTTAGGGTTAGGTAATGTAAACAAAGTGCCACAACCATGCCTCACTCAGCGCAAGTGCTTGACAGATTTAGCTATTGTTACCAGTATCATTTTACTTTTTGTTAATGAGGGCCTTGTAAGAAAAGGAAGAGGAAACACCACTTTCTTCTTGTTTTTTCTTTTTCTCCTTTCCTCTGTCACCTTTTTCTCTTCCTGTCTCTGTTTCTTTGCCGCATTCCAAATGGAATTTGACACTGAGGAATGAATGTTGCGCGTGTTTAGTGCTATGTGGAGGAAAGAGCCATGTTAGAGAAGGCTGAGAGACCTGAATTCTCCTCCTGGCTTTACTGTTAATTAGCTGCATGACTGCAGGGAAGTTGTTCTACGTAACTACATTAGTCTGCTAGGGCTGTTGTAACAAAGGACCACAACCTGGGTGGCTTCAACAATAGAAATGTATTGCCTAGCAGTCCAGTATCAAGTTGCCAGCAGCACTGGTTCCTTCTGAGGACTGTGAGGAGAATCTGTCATTGCCTCTCCTTTAGCTTCTGGTGGTTTTCTGGCAATCTTTGGCATTCCTTGACTTGTAGATATATACCCTGGTCTCTGCCTTTATCTTCCCATGGTGTTCTCTTAGTGTGGGTGTCTCTGTTCCAAATCTCCCTTTTTTTTTTTAAAGTCGGAGTCTCTGTCACCCAGGCTGGAGTGCAGTGGCATACTCCTGGCTACCACAGCCTTGACCTGCTGGGCTCAGGCGATCCTTCCACCTCAGCCTTCCAAGTAGCTGGGACTACAGGCATGCGCCACCATGCCTGGCTAATTTTTTTGACTTATTGTAGAGACGAGGTCTCGCCAAGTTGCCCAGGTTGATCTTGAACCCTTGGGCTCAGGCAATTCTCTCGTCTCAGCCTCCCAAAGTGCTGGGATTAAAGATGTGAGCCATGGCTCCTGGCTCCAAATTTCCCTTTTTATAAGGCCTGGGTTAAGGGCCTACTTACTGTAGTGTGACCTCATCTTAATGAATTTCATATGCAACAACCCTATTTCAAGGTAAGGGTCACACACATGTTGAGGTACTGGGGTTAAGACTTCAACATACACATTTCAACCCGTAACAGCAGGAACAGCTCTCAGATTCTTCCGGATAATGTGCTCAGTGGGTCTACAAGAGAGGAAAAAAGTATGCATAGCATTTCTCGAATTTATTAAACTAGAGAGCACATTTGCTCAACTGTGGAGAATCATGAGGGCTTCATGCTAAGACTGTGGCATTTTGGGGAACACTAATGAGGTCATTACTGCCTCATGATGAATACGGACAATCAGATCTGACTATAGCCAGGCACAGAAAGTCCTTCCTTCAACTCAGGGCAGAACCCACCCTGACTCTCCTCCAGTGCCACCTTGCCTGTTCTTGGTTAGCTTGCCAGGATGGTGGGTGAAGTCAAGCCAGTGCCCCCTCACTGTCCTGTCAGTTCCTGGGTGGGTGAGCAGACCTCCATCAGGAGGCTTCTCTGACCTGGAGGCAACCGGTGCGAAAGACAGGGAGGCTGGACCACTGAGTTTATATTCAAGCAGCCGTGATCCCATACAAAATACAAGGGAAAGCCCACAAGGGAGAAAACGACTTGTTCATAACATTTTTAATGAATAGGTTAAAAGAAAAACTTGCCTCAGGTTCTCTTTGTGTGCTGTCAGCAAGCACATCTCCTGTAGCAAGCTGACATTCTTGTTGGCAGCGCAGTTAACAGCACTCTGAATAAGGTAATTAGCCAATAAAGTTATTGCTAGCCAAATTGCACAGACCTCGAATTAAAAATTTATCTGATTGCAGAATTGAAGACTGAGTCATGTGTCTTCCCCATGGAACATGCGGTTTGCCTGCCTGGAGAGTAGGCAACGTCATGGGAAGGAGGCTGGCATTTATATTCTGGAGGTGAAGCCACTCTCGGAAGGAGGAGCTCGAGGATGCTTTCTTCTCTACCTCCGGGCAGCAGGGGAATGAGGTTTCTGCGCTCTTCTTTATCTCAGCGTGATGTTTCCATTCACTTTGCAGGGCAGCAGTGCAGTCTAGCGCAGCCTGCCCTTTCCCGGGGTAGAGTGAGCTGAGGTGGCATCAGAACGGGAAAGGGCACTGCTGTGACTGCTGTGTAGGATCCGGCATCCTTGCCGGGCTGGTGCGAGGAGGCGGTCTGAGCCCACTGTCTGAGCATACCTTGAGGGCAGCGTGGCTACAAGACAGCTCACACAAAGGCTGTGAGGCTTGAGTGGAAAGAGTGCGGGACCTCGGAATCAGAGGAATTGGTTCTAATAGTCACGGCGTCATTAACTAATTGAACAATTTTAGGAGTCAGTTCCCGTCTCTGTGCCTCGTTTTTCTTATTTGTCAAATGGAGGTAACACAATCTGCTCTCTCTCTCTGGGTTGAGAGAATAAGAATAATAATAGATGTGGAAGTGCCATGAGTATAAATAGTCATTAAAAGTCTCAAATGAAATTATGACTGGTCAGCAGGGATTTTAAAAAATGAGGCAGAACAAAAATAGTAAATATTAAAATGAAACTAAGGGTACATTCTTAAAGGGGAAAGAATCCAGTCTCTTATTTTATTCAGAGAGGGTAGTAGAGTCAGCAAATTATGCAGGAACAAGGGTTATGAACATGTGAGCAGTAATTAACAGTAATTACAAAATAGAGCCAAAATATCAATGTTCATTGGACTATAAACTAAAGTTTTCTTTTGAAAATTTCTCATGAAATACTGAAAATATAACTTATAACTACAACAGTATAGCTAGTATGTATTTCCAAAAACCTATAGATTGGAGACTATAAATATATTCCCAACGAAGCAAACAATATATTAAATGGCAGCATTATCCAGGAAAGAATATGCGCCCTAAGCAGACAGATGCTGCCTCTGACATGAACACATCATGAGAAAATCACCTTTGTACCTCTGTTCCCTTGCCTATAAAATGGAGATGATAGTTCCTTTCCCAGCCAATTCATCGAGTTGAGTGAAGTAAAATGAAATACATTCCGAAAAAGTGAAAGTGCGTTACACCAGTGAGTTAACATTATTTTAATCACTTGGTCAGGCCTCTGCTCTTATTGTGATTCAATTCAACAGACACCAGTTGTAGGGTCTCCAGGCAGAGGGTGCTAAGTTTGGTAAAGAAGTTACTCATACTGTGTGGCTACGCAAAGCAAGGGAAGAAGGAGCCAGAAGAACTGGGGAGGGTTCATCACAGGGGTGACGAGTGAGCTGCCCCTGAAGAGTCTGAACAAAGTGTCATTCATTCCATAAATACTTGCTGAGCTCCAACCTTGTGCTCAGTACTGTTCTAGGGACATGGTGGTTCACCAATGAGCAGAATGAAGACCTCTGCACTTTAAAAATACTGACATGCAAGTGGTGGATGATGAGGGTGAAGTGAGGCAGAAGGTGCTAGTTGCAAGGGTGAGGAGAGACACTGAGGAGGACGTACCAGAGTTAACAAAAACACAGAAGGGGAACTTACAGGAGCTAGACAGCTATGGAAAATAGGCTTCATCACTGGCTTTATTTCAGGTTACTTGGTAGTGGCTACCTGGAATCTGTATTGAAGAGAATTCTGAGACTTCCTTCTGGCTCGGGTAGAAGAATGCCAGAATTGATTAATAATGTCTGCAGTGGGTGTGGGAAGGAATAAATGGAGTGTTAGATATTTCCCATTTCTAGAGAGGTCCTGTATGACTGGATTATATCTGTGTCATTCTGGCCTGTGCTCTTTCAGTCTTCTGAGAATGTTATGAAGCTCAACAAGCAAGTGTTTATTAAGCCCAGCATTTATGTGTGCACAAAAAAATCCTTGGAGATTCTTAGAGAAAAAATTGTCTACATAAATGCAAATCTACTTCTTAGTTTTATTGGTCTACTTTGCCAATCTTGTATTTTCTCTATATTGAGACCATAAATAGACAAGTAGCTAAGCTATGTTTCATAGAACTTGCTTTTGTTTGTGGTTCCATATCTTTACTTTCTACACCCTAAACTCAAAGTGCATGTCAGCCTTGTAGACCCTCAGAATGTATAGTTGCTTATCTGCTATACTTGTCTTCTATTTGGAGTCATCTAATACCACCCTCCACAGTATTCAGAGGAAGGAATCTACCTCTTTTCTTTGAGTCTCTTGAGGAAACTATGAAACCTACCTTGTAAACTCTTCTTTGCTTCATATCTCTTACAGTGTATTGCGGTTCCAGAATATGTCATACCAGCCTGACTCTAGCTCTCTGGCTGGGCCTTAAAGGTAGATGAAGTTTTGAGGATAACCTTTTTACTTAACTTTTGTTGTGCCAGATAAGTAAGTTCAGATAATCCTTTCTCTGGATTGCTTTTAAGTTGTGTTGGTGCAAATTTCTGTTTTGTATGTCAAAAATAATTTTTGAAAAATTAAACCGGGCTTGGTGGCTCAGCCTGTAGTCCCGTGCTTTGGGAGGCCGAAGTGAGTGGATTGCCTGAGCCCGCAACTTGGAGAGACCTCATCTCTACAATTAAAAAAAAAAAATTAACCGGGTGTGGTAGCGCGCACCTGTAATTCCAGCTACTTGGAAGGCTGAGGTGGAAGGATCGCCGGAGCCCAGCAGGTCAAGGCTGCGGTGACCGGGAGCGGCTACTGCCCTCCAGTTTGGGAGACAGAGTGAGACTCCAACTCAAAAAAAAAAAAAAATTAAATTGAACTATATGAAATTGTCATGTTTTAGGCCAAAAAGGTTGAGTGCTGGCAATTCCCTCTAGTTCAACCCAATAATTGCATATCTCCTTTACCAATTCTAATCTTGAGAATTTGGGCTTTAGGCCATTTAAGGAGAATGTCTTGTACTTAGAAAGGCAAAAGAGAGATGAATGTTAATATTTTGTTGAAATTTGTCTTTCTGTCTTCAAAGTTTGCTCCTTCTGGTCCCTCCTTCATGGCAGTAAGAATAGTTGCTGACAGACCTTTCTGCTCAAACTTAAGAGCACTATTGGACACCCTCAACTCTGCTTTTATAGAAAATATAAAGTCAGAAGGCAGCTTGGTCCCTACTGTATTCACTGGTTGGATGGAAAAAGTAAGTATTTAATGAGAAGCTCCTGGGATGTTTGAAATGATATCCACATCTCTATTTCCTTCCCAAATAATGGATGAAAACCTGGTTTCTGCATTAACTGTTGAATAGCATCTGCAGTTAATAACTGATGGAAACTTGCAGAAAGACTAGGCTGGTGTTCAGAGAAGTTTTGTCCAAGTACCCGTTTTATTTTACTCATTATGCAACGGCTGTGTGTGCATGCAAATATGGAAGTACTGGAGGGTTTTGATTAACATTTGTGTGAAGGATTGCAGTCAACTAAAGAGTGCAACAGACTGGGCCATCTGGAGGAAGGGCTGTTTCAATTTGATAGAAGGTATCAACAAACTTGTCTGCTAGAAAGAGGATGCTGGGAGTGGTATTCTGCTCCTGGTAGTAAAAGTTAAACTAATCTGTTTGTGCCAGGGGCTTTGCTCACTGGATCTATTCCTTATTGTCTGAAGACTGCCCGACATAGAAACAGTGCAATCAGCTGACTAACTAGCAGGGATTCTGCTGCTGGGAAGAGGAGCATCTACAGGATGACAAAGGGACAGACACTAAGGGACCTTAAGAATTCCCTACATTGTCATCTCATACTACTTAGTCACGCAGCACCTCTAGTTGTGTGGGCATAGGAGCAGGCTCGTGCCTGAGTCTGCTGATTTTCCTTATAAAAATGGCAATGCTGAGAGTGGTTTTCACTCCCCAGAGATGAGAATGTGATGTCAGTTCACAAAAGGTCAATGAGATGTTGGCCTCTGGTGTCAACTTTTTCTTACTGAGGCAAGAAAAGTGTTCCCAGCTACTTCTCAGATTCCCTCAGCCAACCGACCAGGTCACTGTACTTAAAAACAACATAGAGCACAAAAGCTCAAAACTAGAAATCTGAGATATTTTCAGTAAAAGGAAGGAAGGCAGAGGCAATGTTCTTGACTTATTTTTTTTCATCAGAAGAGTCACAAGGGTGTTTGGATGTCTGCTTCAGTCTTTCATGAGTATTTTTCTTAGAGGCTGATGGAGAAGTCAGTAGCTTCTTTTTCTTTGCTGAAAGAGTCATTATCTCAGGGATTTAGGGATTAGAAAATGGGATGCCACATGGCGGTGATGAGAGGATAGAAAACAGAATCTGGGAACATTAGCTTTTAGGCCAAGCTGAAATCATATGTCTTATTTCTTTCCTTTGTTCTACTATTCCCTTAAAGACCATGTCACATAAAGATAATGTAAATAAAAATTATCTTATGAGTGGAAAAAAGAAAAAGAAACATAGCCTGATGAGTGATTATTAGGAGAGGGAGTCGGAAGTCATTGAACTCTGGCTTTTTATTCTCAAGCCAACCCATGGATTTGGTAATATACTTTGGTCAATCTATTTAACTTCCATGTCATTTTCAACAAAATTACTCCCCACCTCATGAAGAATTTGCAAAGTTGGTTTAATTAGTGTTTGTACTTTGAGGGGCTCAAAGGAAAGTATTTAGAAATACAAGACTATGTAAAAAAGTAAGCTGAGAACACTTAATAAAAGAGATGAAAAATATACACAAGGTACCAAAAACTCATTTTGGAGGAGCTGAAATGTGAACTTTACCCATAGACTACATAAATACCAGCCAGAGAGAAGCAGATCAGCCTTCTTAGATCTCATGATATCAGAGATGGAGTGAGTCTATTAATTCTGTCCCTCTGGGTATTAGCTGAATTTCCAGGCGGTCTTTTCTGGGTCTTCAAGATGGAAGCAATCTGCCAGAGGCATCTCTGAATTTACAGGTCCTCCAGCACCCACACTCTGTCTTTCAGAGCTCATTCCCTGATCGCAGGGCCAAATGACCTCTTTCAGTTTCATCTTATTCCCAGCTGTTCTGGTCCTGACAGTGTCTATTTGACTACTACTCGTCTCCTCACTGAGGGCACTCAGACAGAAGACTGAAAAGTCTGTAGATGATGGTTACCTTGACAAATGTCATCTTCAGAAAGTCCTAGCTTATCCCATTTGATCAGAACTTTAACCTTGATTATCGATTTGTGATTATAACTTCACTCAAAATTTGAAGCTGTTCAATGATTCTTTTAGCTTTTTAAAAAGAAAACCCAAATTTCTTGAGATAAAGACAAGAAAATTCAATGCTTCTCATGACCATAAGCTCTGCTAAATGCAAATAATAATGGAAATAAAATGTGTGAATTTGGTGTGCAAACAAAGGCTAAGCTGTTTTGGATTTTTTTTGCCAATCAGAGATATTGAAATGGGAGATCCTTTGAAATGGGTTCTTTCCCAAAATACCATGTTTTGGTGTGTGTTTTGAATATGACTTTCTGAAAACTCTGGAATAGTCTTCAAACCCACATTTTAAACTCTGTCATAGATTGAAAAATGATAGAGGAGAAAAATAGAGGAAAAAGGAAACTAGTGGAAAAATGGGAGTGGGAGGTGGGGGAGAGAATACAAGCAGAAAGGCAGAAAGGAAAGTTTGCTTTCTTTCCCATCCTCTGATGTCAAACTTCTGCCACTCATCTGAGGGGCCCAGAATTAGAAGGTCATGCATGAGGCTGGAAGAATGGCAGTGGTTCTTTTTTTTGTTTGTTGGAATCTCACTCTTGTCATCAAGCCATCCTGCTGAGCTTAGGAGACCTTCCGCCTCAGCCTTCCAAGTAGCTGGAACTACAGACGCATGTTACCATGCCTGGCTAGTTTTTGTGATTTATTGTAGAGATGAAGTCTCATCAAGTTGCCTAGGCTGGTCTTGAACCCCTGAACTCAGGCAATCCTCTCACCTCGGCCTCCCAAAGTGCTGGGATTACAGGCTGAGCCACTGAGCCCTGCTGGCAGTGGTTCTTAAATTGTATGTCAAGGAACCCCTGAGGTTCTTTTCATTGTATAACAAAATTCTTTGTTATAGATAAGGAGGGGGAAAAAAGCTTTCATAGATAAGGAGGGAGGAAAAAACTCAACCCCCTTTTCCCCAGATGTTTCATGGGCTTGGCAGCAAAATTAAATCCTTATGAGAGAACCAGTTACAGTTTTCCAGGTAAAATTAAACCCATTTAGTATTTTAGTTTTAAAGTTAAGATCATTATAAAATATATGGGATGGAGAAAATCAGCATAGATCAGAAGCAATCCAAGTGAAAGCTCCTCACTTTGTTACTGATTCATGTTCCTAGAGGCTGGATTTTTCTAAGGGTCCTGTCAAAGACAGTGATCCTCACATTGGCCTCTGCCCAAGCCTTGGTCCTGTGGCATTCAGACTCTCAAGTAAATGCAATTTAATTTTTGATCATCCCACTCCTAGCTCTTCAGATCATCTCCAAAGTTTCTTTTGTGCTCTAGAAAGCCGAGATACCAACAAAGCTCAACTTTGCCATCCACAGAAATGATTTCAGGGTCATTCCATACAATCATTATGGATTTCTGTGCCAACTCAGGAACAAAGAATTTTGTTATACAATGATGATATTGCAGAAAAGATATTGAAACAAGTCATAGGGCAGAGTTTTGTGAATTATGAGAGCTGACTGCAAAACAGGGAAGAACATGGTGAAGTTTTAAAACTGTTCCCTAGTAGTGGTCAGAAGTGTAGTGGTTGGATGGGTTTGAGGTTGACCATGAAGGAGTTGCCAGAATTTGTCTGGGAGAAGGGCAGGCCTTCTGCACAAGTGCACGGAGCCTGGACTTCCATCATTGTGCTACAGTAATCACACATCTGCATTGCACACAAACAGTGGGGAGTGGAAACGTCTGCTAAAAGCCCTGCCAGGAGAGAATTACAATAATTGAGCCTTCCATCACGGGGTTCTGCTCTGCTGCCGCAAGGTCATCGTGGGAGAAATAGTGGAGCAGCTTGCAAAAAGTTAGAAGTATTTGATCGCTTATACGCTCGGTATTGCACTTTGTGTATGATAGCAGCTCAGTAACTATTAGTTAAAGATGTTGCAGAAAATGCCTTTGTAATTTCTCTTGGGAAATGGCTTTCTTTGCAAAAGTTAGGTTGAAAGGAAAGCAGAACTACTTCTAAGCGTGATGACAAGAAGCAAGGGTGAGTCCTTTGTGCTAATGCTGTCCCTCCCCCAATAGAAATAATTTCCAAGGAATATTAAAATTGTGGAAGGTCATCTAGGTACCTCTCTACAGATTAGTGAGACATTATTGCAAGGTCTTTGGCCAAATACTGAGCCCCGTAGTGTTCTGCAGTCCACGCTGATCTTTAAACTCTGAAGAAAGTCATCTAATTCTTATTGCAGATGTGTTTTATCAGCTGCCTAGTGACCTGCTAGTGTTATAACCTTTTCTATCATGCGAGAAGAGAGTGGAGGAACATCTTTGTTGTAGCTAGGCATTGCCATTTATTGAGGTTTATCAGAATTTAAGGGCCCAACAGAATTTTTCCCAACTGCTGCATCAAAAGCAAAACAAAAACAAAGTGTCATCTTCTGTTTCCTTCTCTTGGAACCCATTATAAGAAATGCCTTTGAAGCATCAGATCTGATAGCTTATGAGACTTACCTCCAGTTACACTTTGGGTTCTCCTATTCTCACTTCCATACTAACTCCTTTTAGAACAGAAGATACAGATTTGAACTTTGGCATGAGAGCTAATAAAATGTATGCCCTGAAACAAATCACCTAACTTCTGTGAGCATCAATTTTCTTGTCTATAAAATGGGGACAGCAATAACAATGGGACTGCTGGAAGGGTCAAATGAGAAGAGAATATAAAAACACGTGATAAATTGTAAAGCACTCCAACAGATATAATTATAAATCCTTAAAAAAAAGCTGTGATGATATAGAGGAATGAACATTAAAACTGAGGTCAGGAGACAGGAATGCAAATCCTGAATTGTCTGCTTAACAGTTGTCTGATTTGGGGTAAACCCAATTTCTTTCATTGTAGATGTGGATTATTAAGACACTAAAAAAACTTAACAGGGCTTTTGTAATGGAAATAATAGCTGATTGAACTGGAGTGGACACCTAGCCCAAACTATGCCAATCAAATTCCCTCCCCTGGGAATTTGAGATTGGGACTAAAGGACTGTCCATCATTTCCACACAAGTGTACATCAGAGAAAGGAGAACTCAAAATGCGTCGTATAAAGAACCGATTGGTAGAGAAAGCAGGTACTGCTCTGAGAAGGAAGAAGTAAGTTAAAAAGAGATAGAGACACACTCATGCACATAGAATATGAGCCAAACAGCACTCCCTGATTTCTTTACTGTTCCATTTCTAGGTGACATCCCCTTGTATCCTTGTTGTAAATTCCTTATGGGTTAGTCAAGGTTCAGTTGCAGATAAGAGAATCCACTTGAGCTAGGTTAAGCAGAAAGGGATTTAATGCAGGAATTAGGTACTTACAAAGCTGTTGGAAGGAAGAGGAGCAGGCTCTAGGCCAAGCTTTCAGTGAAACTCCCCAAACAACCAAACAACCCCACAAAAGTGGTTTAGCAAGGGAGTTACTGCCCTTTCCAGGAAGCTGGGGAGGCAAGGAACTGTTCCCAGAGCCACACTGCTTTTGTCAGGATCCACAGCAGGAAAATTTTTGATACTTGTGAAGACAAAAACCAGCCATGGAGCCATTTGCTAATAACCCCTCTGCCTTCCAGGCCCTCACATGTCCTCACCAACTGTGGGGCATGGCTTTCACCTCTTGTGGTGACATCCGCTTGGTGGAAGCTAAATGGTGTACAGAACTGTACCACAAGGAGTCTGAGTAATGTGGTCTGTACTTGCAGTCCATAGTAGGCAGTAAGCCATGCATGTAAATACAGTGGAGCTTAGTGAGCCAGTCTGTGTATTCCTGCCATATCTACCTCTTTCTCTCTTCTTAAGTCAAGTCCAGCCAACTTCTGTTTATTGTTTATCGTTAACACAACCACGTGAACGACAGGCTCTTGAATAAACTGCAATGAAGCCATTAGGATTCTTAGAAGGAAATATTCAGAAATGCCTACCTCAGAGACCAACACAGGGAAACAAGGACAAGGTCTGGCTAAGGTTGGGATGCTTTGACCATTACAATGTCTTTCCTGCCCTCTTTCAACAATTTTGTGCCAATTACTTATTGACCACAAACTCAGAGCTTGGTACTTCCTATATGAAATAAGATGACTGCAGAATAATTAATACAGAGACTGGATTATTTTTGAGATCATCACAATTCTGAATTGTAGCCTTAGCAAACAGCAGTTCCTTACTCTGTCACATGATGCCTGGCACCTTCCCCTTTCCATCCTCTTCCATTTTTAGTTCAGCCCTCTTGCCCCACTGAAGGCTCACCTCCTTCCTTGGTTCTAGGGACAGATTGCAGGAGCCTTAGGTTAGCATTAAGGTGCTTCCATCCATGTGCTGCTAGGCCTGTATGGGGTGTTGGAAAGAACACAGAAGAGAGCCGGACTTGGTGGCTTACATATGTAATTCCAGAGCTCTGGGAAGCCGAGGTGGGAGGATTGTTTGAGGCCAGGAGCTCAAGACCTGTCTGGGCCACATTGTAAGTCCCTGTCTCTATAATATATCTGTATCTATATCTATATCATCTATATTTATATCTGGATGTGGTAGCATGTGGTGATACATACCTGAGTCCCAGCTACTTGGGAGGCTGAGGTGGAGGATCACTTGAGCCCAGGAATTTGAGGCTGCAGTGAGCTATAGTTGTACCACTGCGCTCTAGCCTGGGCAACAGAGTGGGATCAAATAAAGAATGTGAGTTGTTTGCTTTGCCACTTACTAATGATGAACTTTAGGCAAGATATGACATCCTTCTAAACTTCAGATATTTCTTCTTTAAATTGGAATAAGAATGTCTGCCATATAAATGTGTGAGAATTACATGAAGTAATGAATACAAAGACCTTTGCAACAGTGCCTGGCACACAGATCAGGCATAGATCAGGCACAGATTGAACATTAGCTTCCTTAGGGATGAGTTTTTGAATCTCTGGCCTCAGCCATGTTTTCTTTCCTTTTTAATTTTAGAGTTGTGGAGTATAGGTGGGGATTGACTACATAAGTAGACTGCATGCAGGTGAGGTTTGGGCTTCGAGCTTGCCCTCTCTCCCCTTGAGAGCAGACCAGGTACCCAGTGTGTTGCCACATGCCCCGTTCAGTCCTTCCTTCCTCCCTCCTGTAGCAGTGTTATGTAACTGCCGATCCCACCCTTGTGCTAGTGTGACTAGTGTTCAGGGCCCACTTATGAGTGAGAACATGGGGTATTCAGTTCTTTGTTTCTGTGATAGTTCACTTAGTATGATGGTCTCTAGCTGCATCCAAGTTGCTGCAAAGGCCATGATTTTGTTCTTCTTTATGACTGCATAATATTCCATTGTATATATGTATCAGAGTTTCTTTATCCAGTACACTTTCGATGGGCATCTGGGTTGGTTCCGTGTTTTTGCTATTGTAAATAGCGTTGCAATAAACATGCATGTGCAGATGTCTTTTTGGTAGAGCGATTTATGTTTGTCTGGGAATATTCCCAGGAGAGGGATTGCTGGATCTCATGGAAGCTCAATTCTTAGTTCTTTGAGAAATCGTCACACTGCTTTCCACAGAGGTTGAACTAGCTTACCTTGCCACCAATGGTGTAGAAGCGTCCCCCTTTCTCCACGGTTACACCAGCACCTGTTGTTTTTGATTTGTTAATGATATCCATCCTTACTGGGGTTAGGGGGTATCTCATTGTAGCTTTGATTTGCATTTTTCTGATGATTAGTAAGCCTTAACCTTTTTTCATGTGTTTGTTGTTGCATGCAGGTGAGGTTCACTTTTGGTAAATGAACACTTGCCTTGTCCTCAGTTTGAAGTTATGACTCAGTTTCCCACCATTCTCTTGTCCTTGCCAGGACCCACAGCTCCTTCCCCCTCCTCTGCTTCTGCCTTTCACTTCCTCTTCTGTATTCAGTTCTATGGCTTGAGGTCTGCCACTGAGTAGCAGATTTCTCATCTGCCTGCCTGCACAGCCGCCTCATTTTTGAGACTCCCCATTGCACGTGCTCACCCTTTCAACGATCATGACAGCCTAGATTGCTACTGCTGGCCTGAGCTATCATCTGCTATTTGTCACATTATTCTCCGGATGCTGACTGCAACTTGACTTTCTCTTGTCACTTGTGGTTGGGTCCTTATTTTTCCCCCTTGTGACCTGCATCCGCCATCTTCTCCTCCCACTCCAGCGAATAGACTTGACTGGGGTCCTAGATGTTTACTCTCTCATGCCAGGCAGTCTTTTCAGATAGGAAACAGAGTCCTCTAGGTCCTTGCTGCTCAAAGTGTGATACTCTGGCAGCACTGGGAGCTTATTAAACACAGAATCTACTGAATAAAAGTCTGCATTTTAACAAGATCCTGAGGTGATTCATAGGCACATGAAAGCCTGAGAATCACTGTGCTGCGAGCAAGGAAATGTGACTAGATTAGAAAATACTTTGGTGATGCCTTAAAATCTATTAACCTTTCTTCTTGTGATGCTCTACAGACAAATGGTCGCTTCCTAATATGGCTTGCTGGCACTTCTATTAAAAGGGTTGCAATATGGTATTCTATGCCTTTTCATCCTGGGCATGGGCTTTGTGTTCTACGGATGAAGTTCAGGTTCGTGTCAAGACACAGATAAATAAAAATTCTGGATATATATTTGAAGAAATTCACTCTGTGACTGTTGTACTTGCTTCTGAATCAAATCAAATGAAGGGATTCTGCCTGTATGAACTACACGATAAAGAGAATGAACTCTTGAAGTCCATTTGTTATCTTTGGTTTTTCCCTTTTCCTACCCCAGCCTTCCCAAACCTTCCTTCCACCAGTTCTCTAAAACCAGTTCCAGAGCACAGAGCAGAGGATGGTGATCGTGGGAGAAATTATGGAAGAAAGCTTTGTGAAGTGGCCAGTATTTTTGGTGACATGACTGAACTGTTGGCTTTTCCTCCTAATGTTTTTGTTCAAAACATGTCTTTGTGATATTGGGGTATTATAATTTCTATTATTTTCATTTATTCAAAGACATCCAAGCCCCATCCTTTCCCTTCTTAGAAGCTCTGAGTGTTACAAAAATGAACTATTGTAAAATTTTAAAGACGCTCACCAAATTAATCAACCAATTCATATTCAGATGAAGAAATAATCTTCAAGCATCTGTTATAAAAAGGTGTAGGTTGTGAGTGTTGAGAGACCTAGATGACTTCTGCAGCCTAACTACTCCACTTCACTTTCATTTATGTTGTTAATTAGATGCCTGAGAGAAGAACACAGTTTCTCTCTTTTTGGTTTTGAACATACAGGTGCTAGCTATATTTCTTCTGTTTTTAAATTATTTTTTATTTCTTAATTACACATTTTTTTTGGTAGAGATGGAGTCTCACTAGTCTGGCTGGTCTCAAGGTCCTGGCCTCAAGGGATCCTCCCACCTCTCGGCCTCCCAAAGCGCTGAAATTACAGGTGTGAATCACTGGGCTCTGTCTAATTTTATTGTTAGAGACAGGGTCATTTTGTCATCCAGGCTGGAGTGCAATGGTATGATCATAGCTCACTGCAGCCTCAAGCTCCTAGGCTCAAGCGATCTTCCCACCTCAGCCTCTCGGATAGTTGGCACTACATATTTCTGGAGGAGCATGTCGTGAAGATGACTCTTCCATTCTTCATGCTGATATCAGTTTGACTTGGTCATGTCCTGTCAGCACATCTTGGACTTCTGTCATCTTGTGAATATTGTGGGCCCCATATATGCACAAGGTAATCTGTTGTTTTTCTCCAAACATGACAGGGTTTGGGAGTTGGGGTAGAAGACAGGACTTAAAGGCATTATGACTAAATAAGAGAAATGGAAAGGGTCCTCCCTTGTAAGAATGGAAATGGCTAGAAGTTAATGGCTAGGAAGATTGAAAGTGCCCCTAAGCCACTTAACAAATCAAGAGGTGATAGAACTTGCAGTCAGGTAGAAGGGTAAATAACTTCTTGCTTCTTGAGCACAGCATTGGTGGCTAAGATACAATAAGTTAAATTTCAGACTCAGATAGGATTTTTCTAAACTGTGATGAATGCACAATGACTATCACTTGGCTTTAAAAAAAAGAAAATGCCACCAGGAGAATATTTGATGATGTGACCACATCTTAAAAAAGAAGCTCTATGAATTTTTCAGAAGCAAATAATGATGACTTAAAAGTGTGTGCATGTTGGAAAAGACTACTTCATGTTTACATGATACAAGACATCTGCATGTATATTTCTGCTTCTCTGCAAGAACTAAAGGAAGAGGTGAATGCTTCCCTACTGGAATAAAATACCATACTCATTACTTATGTGTGATGGTTAATTATAAGTGAATAAAAAGGTTCATAATGAGTGAACTTATCCCAGTTCATACTATTTGGTAGCCAACTTTAGCTGACTAAGAGACTAACAATGTAGAAATTTAGAAATCAAAGTTCAATTTCTGGCACTAATATTAATTAGCCTAAACCAGACAGACTCCTACTAAAGGCAGCAAATGCAGTCTATATAGCAAAAGTTCTCAAAATGTGGTCCCTGGACCAGCACATCAGTACCTCCCAGGAAGTTGTTAGAAATGCAAATTTTCAGACCTTACCCTGGGGGTTGGTCCCAGAGACCAGTGCTTTAGTAATAAACTCTCCCAATGATTCGGAGGTACACCAGTTTGAGAACCACTGCTAGCCAGTGGTATCTGAGGAGGGAAGATGACACACTGGGAGGTCCCAGGGCTCTGGAGCCAAGCCTTAGCTCCTTCCCAGCTTTGCCATCACTCGCTGTGTGACCTTGGCAAGTCCTTGGCCTCCTTAATCCTTGATTTTCTTCTCTGCGAAATGAAGATCATCTCCTTTCCAGGTGTGCTATGGGATGTGAGATGATGTACGCCCTTGTTCACACAGTAGGTGTGCAGAAAACATTGGTACTTTTCCTCTTCCCTTCCCTGAAGCTAGGCTCCTGCTGAGAAATCCAGGAGGCACCATTCATCGATACTTGTGGAAAATTAAGAGCACCACATTGAGAGTGTACTGACACACCCTTTTCATTGAGTATGTCACATACTCATGAACATTACTCCTTAACAGTCAGTGTTTTTAAGAGGGCTGTCTGCTGCCTAGGCCTGCTCTGCCTAATACGAGAGCCACTGGTCATATGGGACCATTGAGAACCTGAAATGTGACTTGTCTGAATGAGATGAGTGACAAGTATAAAACACTCGTTGGATTTTTTTTTTTTGAATACACCACTCATTGTATTTTTAAGGCAACATGAAAGAAAATCTAATTTATGATTTTTATATTGATTGCATGTTGAAATAAATTTTGGATATGTTAGACTAATTATTAAAATTAATTTCACAATTTTTTTAGCTTTTAAAACTGTGAATAATGAGGAACTAGAAAAGCACATATGTGGCTCACATCGTATTTTTGTTGGTCAGCAATGGTCTAGGAACCCCTGGGGTCGCTGTATTGTCCTAATGACAGACCCAGGGACGAGCCCTCCTATAAAAATTGCTTGTTAGCTTCTTGGCTACAAAACTTACAATCTTTGTGGAATTGTTCCTCATTATCATCTTTGCAGCATTTTGTAGCTGTAAAGGATGCCACCATCTTTTTATCAGTCATTCTTAACAACATAGCCTGTGAGGCAGGTCACTGCTAAATTGTGAGGCTCATTAAAGTGATCTTCATCATTCAAATGCCAGTGGATGCCTCCCCAGACGCACACCCTCCCATGATGGTGAAGTTAGATCACAAAGGGATGAAAATGTGTCTGAAAAGAACTACCAACCAGAGGCTGGGGTGAAGAGTAAATGCAAATGCAGGGTTAACTCTGAATAACTCGGCTTGTTAATAATGCCCATTCCTAAGAAAGTTTCACTAAGGGGCAAGCCCCCATTCTGTTTCACATCATTCCGTTGTTTTCATACAAGGGACTCAATTCGTTCCTCGGACATTTAAAAAAATCAGTGTTCAGGAAATGAGGGTTCTTTAAGCATCAGCCCACTCTATCTTCTGTTGTTTAACAAAAGACAATGCAAAGAAGTTCCTCAGATGTCTATTTGCCCTTCATGCAACGTAAAAATCAGCTCATGAAGTCATCTGTCAATCAAGTATATTACGGAGAGAATTCATGGAATTACCAGAGTCGAGGTGTTTCAAATGACAATTTCTTATTTGCACATCTTAAATTATTCAAGACAACACAAACTGGCTGTAATCTTTAAAAAGATCTTAGGATTATGGGAACTTGGCTGTCTTTTACATATTTAGTCTTATTTTAAGAACCCAATTCTCACAGGAGACTCAGAGAGCATTCTAATAACAAAAGGAAGACCCTCGTTGTGAGCCCCTATGACTGATGACATGCATCTGTCTTGTACCTTGCTTGAGTGATGCTTCCCTGTGAAGAGCAGCCAGTTACAAGAGGAATGGGCCAGATAATAGACCGATGACTCTATGCCTGGAAAATTGCATAAGGAATGTCTTATCACTCTTCATCTCAGTTTTATTTATTTATTTATTTTTTGGTGGGGTGCAGAAAGTTCCCAGCTAGTCAAGTTCAAATAAATATAGGACACCTGCTTGATGCCAGACTCCACGCCAGGCCCGGTGGGTGCAGAAATAAAAGAGACATGGTATGATCCGGGCTTGGACTAAAGTAGCAGTAAATGGCAATGAATGGCCCAATATCACACACTTTCCTGTAGCCCTGTCCTTTGCCAAGTTTTCTCTGGTGCCATGCCCCTGTGGATAGGGTATATGGCCATATGACTTATTTAAACCTATGGGATGTTAGCAAATGTGACACAGCAGAGACTTCAAAAGTCCTTGTGCTATTGTGTTTGTTTGTTCTGCATCCTTGTCATCACCAGGAGAGGGACATCCTAGCCTGTTAGTTCCAGGAAGAGACCGAGAAACATGTGACACAGAGCCACCCCCAAACAAGTCTAACTCAGATGTTCCAACCCCCAGGCAACTCTCAGACTTTTGAGGAATAATAAACGATTATCTTCGTAAGCCACTGAAGGTTGGGATGGTTTGTACACAGCAGTAACCAACGGACACACTCCCTTTTTGTTCATCACCACAGACTTCATATGCTCCCCTTCTCTACCCCTTGGACTTCTTTTCCACCTAACTGTACTCCACTCTAGCACCTGGGGCAAAAGTGGGAACCTCTGTGGCACTAAGGGAGCGGAAGAGAAAATAACAGGAGGAAATAAGGGCAAAGGAGAGAAGACCATGCTGATGTTAATTGTGGTTCCCGTGGGGAAGACGGAAAACATCATCACCACCATGCTCTTCCTGCTCCTGAATCAATCCTCCCACGTCTTTTCTCTCTCTAGCCCCTATTTCCTACCCTCAAATCTTTATGTTCCCACTACTGATTTGCAGGATGAGACGGGGCTTCTGTTATACAACGTTCATTGACATTAAGTGAATATGAACTATATATTAAGCACTGAGCTAAGTGCTTTATTTGGTGTATGTCTTTTAAACCTCACTACGACATTGTAAGCTAGATAATATGATCCACATTTTACACAGACAGAAGCTTAAGAGACATCAAGTGATTTGTCCAAGATCCACAGCTAGCAAGTGGTGACTGAAGTTCTACTCCAGGCAGTCTGAGGTCGAAGCCTGTACTCTTCACGTACCCCACGCTCCCCGTCTTGTCGAATCCTCTTCATTCCATTTTCTACAGTCATTCTTCTCTCCTTTCAAAGGCAACTTTTACCGTATACATTTTTATTGGAATATATTTTTGCACAATGTGAATGGTTGGAATACATTATTTTTCATTTAGCTCAGTGATATTTAATTTTCCATCTTATTCTGCTTCCTTTTTTCCACTACGCATTCTTTTTTTTTTTTTTAACTTTTGAGCATTCTGAGGTTCTTTTGAGTTGGAGTCTCCCTCTGTTGCACAGGCTGGAGCTCAGTGGCATGCTCATGGCCACCACAGCCTTGATCTGCTGGACTCAGGCGTTCCTTCTGCCTCAGCCTTCCAAGTAGCTGGAACAAGGTGTGCACCACCATGCCTGGCTAATTTTTTGATTTATTATAGAAATGAGGTCTCA